>JAJEKV010000019.1:14703236-14964785 GCA_021234155.1 Isoetes taiwanensis
GGAAGTTACGTATTACAGGTGCGAACTTAGATGGAACAATCCTGCTAAGGAAAAGTAGAAGCTCAAAATGCAGGATGCAAAGGATTATGCCAAGGCCCTAAGAGATTGCTATAAGAAGAAGGTATCACGGAGTTCTCGTAATGTTGCTCTAATGAATACTAGTGACTTTGATTATTACAAGGAAAAGGCTGCCCTTTGATGAGGGAAGACATGAAGAAATTGAACCGCTCTATGTCAACCCTACATCAACACTCAAGCTAAAGCTTAACGCTAAAACCTTCCTTCTCGAACGTATATGGCAATTCAAGAGGAAGTTTGGACTGGTGGTCCCATTTAAGGCCGGCGATAGCCCCCATTCCCGGTAATATTGGGATTAGTTAAGGGATTTTGGTGGTCCTGAATGGCACTGGCCCGTGGCATCATTTGCCATCAATATGATTGAAGACCCCACCCTTTTGGCGGAGAAAGTCGATATAGAGCAAAGTTGGTACAAGACGCGAACCGACATGACCGATCGATATTTTCGCTTTCGCTCTTGCATGCCGGGCAATCGACAAATCGGCCGCCTCCCAATGGGCAAACATATTAACTTCACTCAACAAGATCTACTCCATATACCGAGCTTGTCATGAGTGTATTCTGGTTTGCCAAGGCACCAAGCTTTGCCAATATAGTTTTGGTTTTGTTTCAAGATCACCAGAGATCGGACAAGTGGTGGTCTAGCGAACATCAATATCTCGGCTGTGTTCATGATTTCTCAAGACCGCATAATCTCCGGAAGGGCGGCAGACGAGTAGAGGACGTGCCATCGATGGACAAAGTCAAGAATGATGCAGCGATACAGGCCCTATACAGGAATTCCTATCGCCAAGGGCCAGTCAAGTACTTCATAACAGCTTGGTCGAGGAAGATCAAATTGTATGAAAGGTACATGAATGGCCTCGGGTTTCCTTGTGGGGCCAGGCCGATGGAATGAAACCTATCCAGGTTGGAAATAAGGATGGTTGAAACCATTTCATTATACCTGAATCGTCATGGAGTACTTCAAATGTGGAGGAAGACAAATGGAAGCAAAGAAGGGACGATGATGATCGAAGACAACTGAGCTAGGGAGAGAAACATGATTTGAGACGCAGGAATCAAGATTTAGACCGTAATGATGCGGAATAAATTTTGAGAATCTGAAATTGGGATGAGTTCACTTTGTTATGTCTGTTTCCCCACTCAGCGAGTCGAGAAAACTTTCCATTCTCTCGACCGCGTAGTCGAAAACTCGCTTCCTATCCTGACATCTCTCATCATTTTTAGAACATCAACGAACGACCGCCGATCATTGTCAATATCTAGTGGCTTATTCACGCCTTGCGACATCAGACACCCCAAAGACAATCACAAAGCAAGATAATCATGGACAAAATGTAAGAAAAGGACCTAAAAAATTAATGATCCCAAGATATGGATCCTAATAACCTAAAATATGGTCGAGTCAAACTCAACCCATCCAAATTGTCCCACAAGCTTGTACATTTGACGCCAATGGAGCATTAGTCAGCAGATACCACGACAAGACGCCCCTATTTAACACCGCATCCCACGAAAACGAGCATAAAATCGCGGTATCCGTGAGGCTCAGAGCAAAGGAAAATTGTTGAATGGTGCCCGAACGGGATTCAAGTGGCCATGCTGGTCTTGTATGGCAAAGAAAATATTGTCAATGTTCTCGTGTTCTCATTCCAGCTTTGAAGTTCAAGTTTGTTTGGGAAGGAAGGGTCGAAAGTAAGCAGTTTCGATCTCGACCAGCCCATCACAAAGGGGAAGTATATTATAAGAAAAGGCCGGATGTGGTTTATGAACAACTTCCTGACCATGGTAAACACAACATCGATCATAGACGACCACTTTGCTGGAAGTGCAAGCATTGCTAACCCTAAAATACAATCATTGCTAAGACTTACCCACCGTAAGAGTGGCGAGATTGACAGGTGGTCATTTTCACTTTTGTCCTGCCTTGCTGAATCCTCTTTGCCATTCTTGTGGCTTATGTGATCATGAATCCATCCGAGCTCAAGGAACCCCAATCTTAGAGCCATGATCATGAAAGCTATGGACGATAAACATTTTGGTGATCAAGAAGAGTGACTGCTTTCGCCAGATACTAAATTGTGTGAATATTTAAAGAAACGTGAAGAAATGTACTATGTTTTGTAATGAATATATGTATATTGAGCTATTGGCTTTCGACTCACAGTCGAGAAAGGCATGCTGTCCCGTTGATGCAAAACCATTTGTATGTTTGTTTGTGTGATCGGATGCAGCCATAATCTATTATGATGGGTTTCCTCAAGGTACATATGGGAATGAATGTTCTCTATTGTAATTTATCACCATCTTTTGTTCATTTTATCTACTGTAACTGTGAATTGTTAATCACAGACTTCCTCGCCCAAATGGTTTCTGTACTGCATCCCGACACCAAAGATGTATCCTTACCAGCATCACAGACCGGTGAATGTTATTGCATCCTGCCTGGCGCAAGAGATACTGGCTCAGGTCAGATCCCATTTACGCCACACTCTTGCCCTACTTCTTTGGGATAAGGTTGTTGCTCGAATGCGTATTTTGGCGTACACGCCGGATAAAGAAGAGGAGAAGAATTAGAGATGTACCAGAAGCTCAAAGATCTTTAAAAGCATTGTATAACATCCACGGAGGTTGGGAAGGAGTATATCTAAGTGAAAAGTCATGGGAGGAGAGTGAGAAGCCGGGTGGATGTGTCAAATGCATGGGCTCCAGAGGCACCCATGTGAGGCATTCCACACTTGCTGTGTTGCCCCTTAAGGCTTACAACATGTGAAGAAGCGCCCGAAGTTAATTCCCCAAGGTGGACCACCTACCACGATGATGTAATCGAGGACACAAAGAAGACCAATATGTCTCTCAAGGTCCGATGTAAAATACATTGTACCTATTCAATTTATTAATAAAATTTTTCAATTAGAGCTTGGTTTCAATCTTTTAATGAATTTCCTTTTGTTTTAGTTGCATTGTTCTTGCCTTTAATCGCTATCCAAGGAACCGGAAGAAAGTCGGATGCACAATAACAAATGTAAATTCGAATTAAGGATAGTTTCGGCCTGGTGCCCTTTCGTAAATTCATCAGGAGTTCAAAAAGTGGGAATGGAATGAGTCCCACTTTAATTAAATACGACTTTAGCGCTTTGGGTTGGATCTTCTCACATTTGATTTTTTTTTTCCTTCTTTGTCAAGCTAGCGGAAGATCTAAGAATGTTTTCTTGAAGGCCGTAGTAAATTCTGATCTTAGATTTGGCGCTTTAAAATAGGATGTCGATTACCGATTGCCAGCTAGGGGATTTAATTGTGTCCGTGAAGATGCTTCCATATCAAGACCAGAGCATCATGAGCGTAATCAGAGAGAGTTCGTATAGGCTGTGTTTTTAGCCTATTACAGTTGGTTGACCGATGCACTCCATTGGCAAAGATCCTATTTTAATCTCACATTTGGTTGTAAAGTCATTTTATCATAGTCTAAAGTATTTGCCTTTGAGTAATGTGAGATTGTTCGTTACTCCATCTCTTTCCTTCATCTCTATTTCTGCAAGAGATTTTGGAGCATTCAAGATCTGCTTGTAGCTTGTGGAAAATGGCATTTTGGCTCCTATAGTATTCTGCTTATCTTGTAAGATGTTAACACTGTAGTACCGGGCCGCATGTAAGAAGAGGTTGAAAGAGGCTCATATATACTTTAATTACGTATATGATTTTAATCCATGGGATCCGTAGCAAATTTATAACCGATCCATGAGAGATCTTTGTATTGTAATTTTTCTATCTCGATCAATACAATAACTTCTTACCTTAAAAAAAAAAAAAAGAGTATATCAACTTTTCTAAGCATATTTCTACCATTTTTAAGTGTGGTGTCAACATGATGGATGTGATGGCAACATGGTATCTCGATGCAAACTGTGTTTTTGTATTGCATGTGGTGCTACATGGTGCATATGATGTCAATATGATATATGTGATGGCAACATGTCGCAAACACAATTCTAAGTGTATTTCTTGTTGATTTAAGAAAACAGAAAGAGGCCGCCTTCCTTTCTCTCTTTTCAATATTGTCAAATCTTCTTGCACTGCAGCCTGTGGATCCAAAGCAAGAAGTAGGTTTGCCTAAGTATTCAGACATTTTCTTTTCTTCAAAGAAATCGCAGATTTGATTTTGGCTACCAAGTCCGCTTCGGAGTTCAAATGGTAAGTTACCAATGTGGCATTTCATCAATCTTTTAGTAAGAATGATGATTTGTTATGCAACCACACCCGAAAGAGAGTGGAGTCTATAAGGTGGAGCAAAATTGGAAGTAATGCACAAGAAAGCAATTTTGATTGATCTTCCTAATTATCGGTTTTTTCCCCCTCTCTTCGCTCTTCTTGCCAGTGGAAAGATCTAGGAAATGTTTTCTGAAAGGAGCGAGCAAATTCTTGAACTTTAAATTTGCCCAGCTTAAATAGGATCTCGAATATTTGGAATTGCCGAGCTAGACGATCAGGTCCAGAAGACGCCTCCATATCAAGACCTGGAATCGCTTGTTTCTAATTTAGGAGAGTTCGTAGTTAATGGTTTTTATTTATTACAGTTGGCCGACCGGGCGCATCCCGAGCATTGGCAGAGATCCTTCTATTTTAATCTCACATTTGGTTGTAAAGTTACATTTTTTATACCTACATATTTGTTTCTCCGGAGCAAAGGTGGGAGATTGTCTGTGTTACTCCATATCTCTTTCCTCTTCATCTCTATTTCTGCAAGAGGTTTTTTGGGAGCATTCAAGATGCGTTTGTAGCTTGTGGAAAATGGGCATTTGGCTCCTATAGTATTCTATTTATCTTGGAAGATGTTAATACTGTGGTACTGGTCAGACAGAAGAAGAGGTTGAAAGAGGCTCATATATACTTTAGTTACAGATATGATTCTGATCCAGATGGGATCCCATGTACTTAAATTATAACCGATCCATGAGGGATCTTTGTATTGTATTTTTCCCATCTGATCAAAACAATAACTTCTTACCTTCAAAAAAAAAAAATACCAACTTTTCTAAGTATATTTCTCTAACTTCATTCTAAGTGTGGTGTCAACATGGTGGATGTGATGGCAACATGGTGTATCTCAGATGCAAATCAGGTTACCCGATTGCATGTGGTGCCAACATGGTGCATATGATGCCAATATGATACATGTGATGGCAATATAGTGCAAACAGTCAATTCTAAGTGTATTTCCCTCCTTGTTGACTTTACGAAGTCTAGAACTTCCTTGATCTCTATCGTGAGTTCATTACCCCTCTATTTTGCCCTTTTTTCCCTTTCTCAACAAATCTCTCTCTTCTCCGACCGGGTTCCCATAGAGGTCTCTCAAAGTCAAATCACCTTGGTTTCCCCTTCCTTTAACGCAATGTTGCAATTCAAATGGATTTCAACTAAGAAATTTGAACTCCACCAGGCATACACATTTGGTCATCAGGTAGTGAATGTGTTGTAGTTTCATTAGAATAAAGTTGTTCAAAATACAAATTTGAACAATGCATGACAATCATGTATGATTTCACAATCAGGAGTTCAGTCCTGTAGTACATGATGTGTTATAAGGTTCATCTGCCATCCTCATTGCCACTGCTAGTCAATATCAAAACTTCAGTCAAGAATTTAGCAATCATGGACAGCTCATAATCAAAAATATCAACTGCCTGCATCACAAATGAAAGGATTAGCGTGTTTTGTTCAAGTTTGAGTGCAATAATACTGACATAACTTACTTGTTCTGCCATAATGTATACTCCATCGTGTAATGAAGAATGAAGAGATCCTCAATTGTTCTTTAGATATATGGGAGCCTTCACTAAAATAGGAATAATCTAGGAGCAAGCTCCCCGAGTTTGGATGCAAATTGACTTGCTGAAACCCGTTCCAAACCGAATTAAGATCGACCTTGAAACCTATTTCGTACCAATTTCAATAACTAGATTTCTTTGGATCCCAAAAGAAGCTGCCATTATTTTGGAATGCCTTATCCGAACCTTGCTTTGTTTGTGGCCTGCCTCCATGGTTGGGAGTGGTTGGGTGGAGGCATGCAAGGGACACAAGCAAATTTAGGTGGTGGTTCCAAAGGTGCAAGAACCTGTATATATATCAGAGAGCATGTTCAAAATGATTACACCCTCTAAAAAAACATTATGTTAAGGTAATCAATAACAAAGCAGATGTCACAAATGAAGGGTAAAGAAATAGAAAAGCAAAAAGGAAGGGTAACCAGTTAGTAGTGACTCGTGCACATGAGTTGAGAACTCCAACTCTCATTACAATGGAGCCACATACCCCCCTCCCCCTCCCAATTAATCCATATTCTGATTCTGATGTTGAGAAATCAAAGAGCTAGGAGAATGCTCCCACCTCATGTCCCCATATAATGCACCATCTTTGCCATTACAAACATTGTTCACTTCTCTTAAAGAGGAATATGAAGCAATTAAGGTGGATTCTACCCGAAACATAGAGATTTAAAGTCAAAATGGTCCTGCACAGAATGCTTAAGCTCTTACAATAGCAAGAAACAAATAGCAATACTCCACGTGATGATTCAAAAGTTGGAAAAGAAAATAAACATGCCAAAAAGGAAGATGATGAATGTGAAAATTTGATGCAATCTTTGTATATCAGCATCCTTCTGCATCAGTAAAGAAAAAGGGGAAGATAAAACATATTGTTTGCTTGATAGATTCTATCTAAAAAATCCCTCATTAAAGTTGTAATTGTCAGTCACTGACTGCTCAAACTTTATTTCACATAACTTCCCACGGGTAATGGAGACAATATCAGTGGTCTCACAAAAAGGTGGAATCAATAGCCCCTTCAAGTTCAATGTTTAGCTTGCTTAACTGCCAAAGTGGACAGAAATGGGTCAATGAAAGGATTTCTTGGTACATGGAAGTGGATACGCAAAAGTGACATAAGCAGAAAACTCAGAAAAGCAAGAAATCTACACGAACTCGAGAAAATCAGAGAAAAGTTGTACTTGAAAGGTCCAAAAAAACTCCAGGTCAAAAAGGATGATGGAAAGGAAAATAAAACTCATTGAAGAAGCAAAAGCTCAATCTTTGGCTGTCGAAGCAGATGGATGCAGTACAATCCACAGAGTGGATAAGTAGTCTGTTTTTTTTTTTTAAATAGCCAAGAACAGAATTCTGAATTTTATGA
The DNA here is from genome assembly GCA_021234155.1 of Isoetes taiwanensis. NCBI lineage: Eukaryota > Viridiplantae > Streptophyta > Lycopodiopsida > Isoetales > Isoetaceae > Isoetes > Isoetes taiwanensis. The sequence goes on from JAJEKV010000019.1 coordinate 14,710,506, forward strand.
TACAATTTTGGTCATTTCTATATAGAGATACAATGGCTTACCTGGCACCAGAGACCTACACAATAGATAAACACCTTAGTATTGTTGTTGAGAAACCTATTCAACATCAGAGTACACTCCTTCCAATGTGCTTTCATGTGTTTGACTTGAAGAACCTGCTCCATGCTGTTTGACTTGAAGAACCTGCTCCATGCTTGGTTGCCTTCAACTGAGAAGGTTCAAGACTCAGAATGCTCCATGCACCAAGCATTTTTCTCCTCAACTTTGTCCACGAGAATCAAATGTTTCATAGGACAGGTACATGAACAACCGTTTTCACCATTTTCATCGCTGTTGACCTTTTCCATCGTCCACGGGAATCAAATGGTCATAGGACAGGTACATGAACAACTGTTTCATTTCTTTCATCATGTTTTCACCTTTTTCATCGCTATTTTCACCATTTTTCATCATCCACCAAAACCAAATGGCCATAGGTCCATGGGAACCAAATGGTCATAGGACATGTACAGAAACAACGACATGCTGCCTAAACCAAATAAAGGTTATGCAATATTATTGTTTCCATTACCGACTTAATGGCTACATTTCCAAACAGCCCGACTCGTGGAGAACCCATAGGCCTTGTTGCCCAAACACACAAGGGCATTATTGGAAATACTCTGTATTGGCTAAGTGGGAGGCCTTCTTTTCGTGTTTGGAGAATGAGGATCGATCCATTCCAGACATGGGAAAGTAATCGAAACAAGCATTTCATCATAGAACTTAAAAGCATAATTGAGAGGCTTTTTATACAACTGAGAAATGGGATTGCCACACTTCACATGGTGAAAACCTCAGACTGTTTCTTCAATGATACACTTTCTATGGATATTCATATAATTTGCATGGGCTAAAATGGACTCTCTTTTGATTATTTCTATCAGTAAGAATTTACAAAGTAATTTATGGCCACAAGATTTCCTACCTTCCATAAAGTTCCAACTCAAAGCTACAGAAACATGTCACTCCAACAAAGATCCTGCAGCAAGCAACAATTTTCTGCCTCTTTGCTTGAAATCTTATGCTGCATGCTCCTGTTTCCAAGCCATTGATGACTTGCATAGAAAAATGGGTATTCAATCTCCAATTCGTGATTGAGATCTCTCTTTGATGCGTACAATGAAAGAGCCTAGATATCAGAGATACGCAAATAGCATCAGTATGATTGGCATATTTTATTTCTATATAAAATTTAGCAATTTCCTTACAAGCTGGAAGTGCAGTGACCTCTGCTGAGACAACACATGGTACTCCCAGGTTTGTCAAAGCACCTCGAATAAGGCCACAAGGAAAATATAGATATTGCCCTGCTGCTTGTGCAGCTTTTACAGCATTAGACGTTGCAGCCTCTTCCATGGTCGTGGGAGAATCAACTGATATATGAGTGAGCCATCGAAAACGATTATCCTGAAGAACAAATACTCCCTGCAATAACCATAGCAAGTAATTCAATTCACATATAAGAATAGAAAGAAAATGCTACGTGAATAAACACAACCATACCCGATGGTTTGTTTTCAAATTATCAATCTGTTTCTTAAAAACTTCTGCCCAGAAGTCTTTGCATATGAATTTAATGACTTCCAAATGATCTCCGAAACGAAGGCGCTCTCGTGTATACCTTTCAACACCAATTACCACATTTGAGGGTCAAAGAAAATAATAGAATCTGTTATGTAATCTGAACGCTCAGCAAAATACAAAGATACAAAAAATAGCCAAAACAAATGCATTTAAGATAGTGAATTCTTGCAAACCACTGCATACAGTTAACAGAACACTGCAATGCACAACCCATCATGTCAACTTTTGAAGCCACATAGCCATTGGCATGCAGCAGAAGAATTATTTTCCTTGTTCGTGAGATACGGTATTTAGCAAATTCCAAAGGGCAACACTAACAAGAAAATCCCCAAAAAAAAATCACACTCTCCTTGTTCCTTGTACTAAAAACATGTATAGCTAGTTACCCACTAAAAAGTTCAGGATTTATAGATCAGAACAAAAAAGAGTGTGCTTTAAAAACTAACAAATATCATAAATTATACAGAAAAGAAGGATCTTAAGCAAACAAGGATCTTAAGCACTTGAAGCCCTTACCTTTCAGCCAGCTGCTGACCGACTTGGAAGCCAATTGCTTCAATCCGACGAGCAGCTAGTTCCGGCTTTGATGGATGAAGGCGATGCCAATACGTGGCTACTATTTCCATAGTCATGCCATCCATGCAGGATTCGGCCACTTCTCGAATGCCTCCTGACAACCCTGGCATCTTTAGTTCTTCTCCGGGTCGCTCTCTCTTCTATCCCAGACGGTATTCGATGCAATTTACCGAATACAAAGTATAGGCCTACCATTTTCTCCAAGTTAATACATGCGATGGTTCTAAGGCGCCCTAATATTTGGGTTGAGCTCCATGGAAACCCTTCCAAATTTCCATGGAAACCCTTCCTATTTTCCATGGAAAGTGGAAGGGGTTTCCATAAGAGGCTATCCGGCTTTCATTAAAACCGGAAGGTTTCCGCGAAACCCTTCCTATTTTAAGGTGAAATACTCCTATTTTCCAAGCAGGGAAAATAGGAAGGGTTTCCATGTAAGAAAATAGGAAGGGTTTCAACTCTGACACAATGGAAGGTGGAAGGGTTTCCCGATTTTAAACTCGGAAGGGGTTTCCTTGGAAAGAAATGGGAAGGGGTTTCAATTATTACTATTTTTTTTTTCCCAGTACGGTAACCATATATGCCATTAATGGTGCAGCAGCAGTAATGCGGCTCATAAATATGCGACACCCGAAATTTAAATTTAAATTCAAATGGAAACCCTTCCCTATTTTCCCAGAAGCCATGGGAAAATAGGAAGGGGTTCTCCTAAATGAAATAGGAAGAGGTTTCCGTTTGATAAAAAAAACTTCTAGGGGTGTATGCTTTCTTCTTGGCTTACATTCTGGATTCCCTAAGATTCTATCAAGGTTTCCTTAGATTTTTCCAAGATCCTTGAGGATTCCCTCTAGATTCTCTAGTATTCATCATTGTTATTTATCACAGTTCTGAATTTGTAAGTATGGTGCATAGTGATGATAGTTCGGTTGTTTACGATGTATTTTTTGTATGTAATAACTTCTAAGCATTTTGTGAATATACTCTTAGACGATGATGATTAGCCTAGATTTGTTCTCCAGCCTAATGTATACCTTCAACTTGCTTGTATAGTTCTCCTGATTACCTCTTGTAGTTCATCAATTTTTATAAAGGGTTATATCTGAGACTTGACTTGCTTGTATAGTTCTCCACCGCGATTACCTCGTAGTTCATCGAATTTTATAAGGGTTGTATATGCAAGACTCTGAGGAGGTGACTTAGACTTAAGATTTAGAGCATGTAACATCTTAGTTAACCTTTATTGATAGGTGCACTTGGTTCGGGCTTTAAACTTGAGGGAGAAATATTGTGTTGTACATTGTCCTAGGATATTAGTAATTTAATATATTTGCTTATGGACAAGCCCAAAAGGGGAACAGTGATATATAGAGTTTGGAAAATATGGAGGAGAGATTTTGGCAAAGTGATGCTAGTGTATTGCCCTTTAGGAGTAACTTGGTGAAGGAACAAGACAAAATCACCGTAGCATTACGGGGCATGCTCTCTTGCTAGCATATTTAGCAGCAATACAAATCTTGATGTTCAATATGCTAACTCCATGATGATCACCAATTGCGTGTTGAATTAATTCCTGGAATAAAATTATGTTACCAAAGCTATACAATATTCTTTAAGCGATGTCATTGGGACCATCACATTGCGATTAGGATCCATGTAGAAATTTAGAAATCTTCAATCTTTGAAAAGATTAATCCACAGTGGGTAAATACTGTCTTGTAATTGGGTCATATGTCCTTTTCGAGAACATCCTCTTTCCATGTCGATGGAAACACCAAGAGCTCAACAAAATTATAAGTGGCAATGTTTATATTGTAACCCATTGGAAATAAATGCAAATAACACAACAAATTATAATGTTGTTGATATTGTAGGGATGCTAAAGGGAGCACGGCCAGGGATGAACCTGACCATTGAAGTGGCCTTGTTTAGACTTGAGGGGTTGGAAAGATGCTGGTGTGGATTTAGACATCATAGACCAAAGAAAACTATATGGTGAAACCTTTGGTGGGATCAGGGTATTCACAAATCTAATAAGGTGCTCGAGTCCTATCCTAAGTTTTTATTTGAATTTAAAACTAATAATGTGAGAAGCTGCATGTAGCAATCAATATCACATAGTAGTTACATCTTTTTCCATCAAATGTTTTTGAAATCACGAGGTCATTAAGCTTCAAGCTGATTAGTTAAGAGAAAACGATTAGCTACATTTACTAAAGGGGACTCACCTTCTCTACGACTCCTCACGAGAGCCACGAATTTGGGCCTTGGAATGAGAATACTGAAGTGCAGTGATACTTGGATCCATGTTCCATCCTCTAGAAATCAAAATTTATTACGCATGGAGACACAGAAGCCGAGCCTCTTAGGGCTACATAGTATGAACAAAAGCATATGATGCCATACTCAAAGCAATGTAGAAAGGCTGAGGCATTAGAAGCTAGATTGAATGGGAAGTTGGACAAACATGGCTACTTATAAGAATATTTTTCTACATGGAGCATACCACACAGCGGGATCAATATATTTGGACATTTGAAACATGGATGGAGGCCTCCACCGATTCTGATCCTCAGAGCTAATGCGGCTCTTATTTTCAAATGCTACGCATTGTTGGAGTTTAACCAAAATTACTCAACTAAAGTTTGAACAAAGAAACACCAAAATTACGCTTCTACAATAACATGGTTGTCCCTCCAGGAATGCTTACCTAACAGTTCATGTTAAACCCTTATCCTTACTGTCCTTGATCATGACCTAAAAACACAATGGAAATTCATAAATTTTTAGCTTGAGAACTGTCCAATATGATGGTAAGTGGTACCTTGTCCTAGGATCTTCCATTCACGATAAACGCCATGCGTGCTTCCATCCCTGTCACTTGATCAAATTCCAGAGGCGGAGAGAATGTTAAAGGGGGTTTAAAAGGGAATCACATGGCTGTTTTTCCTAGGAAGAAAAATGAGGAGTTTATAAAGCTTGAAGAAACCCTCAATAACTTTCAAGCCAAAAACATTGGCTATTCATCCCGGAGCAGCTATGGGTTCCAAAATGGAGTCAGGGGAGCTTACAAGAAGTTGTGATCACAGAAAACAGTAAGCTCAAACAAAAATCACGTAAAATGTTTTCAAGCTTCAATGCTTCTAAATGAGAAAACTCTTCGAAAAATTAAAAACCCGGGTTCTTTACATACGAAACCATTTAAAACAATTATACTGCGGTGTTTTAGATGTATGGCCATATGAGAAGAGCTAAGAACATAAAAGCTTGTTCTCGAAAAAAATCTCTTGAGAAGCAGTATGAATAAAATTATGTAAATTAATCCGCTGCGGACCTCTTGAGAAGCGAGCTTGAATTAAAATTATGCAATTAATTCTTTACTTGGGACCTACGGTAAATATTTTTTGGGGAAACCCTTTAGTGCTTGAAATGAAACCATACGGTTTCACGGAAATTGGAAGGGTTTCCATGTTCCGATTTTCCAACCGTCGAGGTGGAGATAGTGTGGCGTATTACGCGGGCAACAAGTTTGAAAATAATTTTCCCATAGCAGTAGCGTCCCATTCGCACCTGCCCGGTTTAGGTTAGGTTAAGTTAGCAATTTTAACGACTATTAGCTACACACTACCGCGTTAAGTTTGGACTTGATTAAGACATTTGGTTAATGGAGCATTAACATTTTTAACTTGGTAAACCCTAACCCTCATCCCTTCACGACACATAATGGTTAGTACCCGGTTAAGCAAAATTATTTGGCCAGTAAAAAATTTAGACCAAATGTTAACAAAATTATATTGACCTCATGAGGGTCATTTGGAATCGATTAGCGTCTGACCTTTCGAGGAAGCAATCCCAGGGGGTCTGCGATGGGCCGGATGGCCGTCAGTCAAGCTGGAGTGGACAAAGATTAGGTGGAAGTGTAGATATCTTGAGGGCAGGAGATGGACAAGTCTCTCAAATGAGGGAAGGGAATTAAAGCGGTTGGTTTTGGAATTTTTGCTATATTACCACCGAATGTTTAGGAATATTGGATCACATTTCAATTTCTTCTTATTACGTATTCAGCGCTTGAAGTTTTTAGGTTAGATTACCCCGTTTTAAGGTTAGTTCACATCATCTTTAATGCTTCAATTTTCTTTACATCCTTCTAAGTGCTAAAATTGTGATTGCCTTAGGAGGTTGGTCTTATAATATCTTGTACTATCTTTGGAATTTGCAGTTGACAAAACATTCTGTGACCGAGGAAGTGATTTATCGCCATTAAGTGTAGAAAAGAGACTAGCCAGTTACGCTCAACAATGCACTTGGATATTGTGCTTGAAATCTTATCCCTTAATCGATGTGTGAAATTATCACGAATGTTATACATGGCATTAGATGGATATAGCCATGATAAGCAGCGAATCCACATTATCTGGTGAATTTTAATAGAGATAATAGAGATGAAACAAGACCATTATCTTTATGCGTCAGGTAGTTCATAATCTATTATAATCAGAGGGGCTATATTTACATTTCCAAGCTAGCTCTTGACTAGCATAATCATAATAATCATAAACTGACCGGTTTAATCTAGGAAGCATATTTTACTCTAGCCACATGTCATGGATGGTGGGATGGGGGAATGTGATACATTTGCTGAGAACAGAACATGTCAATCAAGTATGATACTTGGTTTTGAGTAAAGGATGGATTAAGAGCCAAAGCTCGATGGGGCGGTGTGTTCGAGAAAAAAGATGATATTAACTTATTGCTCATTAAGACCTTCATGTTCCACGGAACCACGAAGGCATATTAGAGGTTCATGACAATGAAATACCCTATCGAGGAGAATGGCGGTAGGGAAGAAAGACAAAGAGAGCTGTTGACGAGAAGAAGAACAATTCTGATTACTTTATAGCCGAGAATGATATGTAGAGAAGCGAATGTTATTAATATGTAATCAATCGAGAACAATGATGTCAACCGCGTAGAATTACATTTGCTTCATTCATGGAATCTGAGATGAATTATATTCACTATCTTTTAGTAGATGTAACCCATAAGGAATACTAATGTCTTTAGTCCATCCTCAATTTCATAACCATATAATCCAATCTTTATACTTATTGTATTGAGTGGCAATGCTCACAATTTGCGATAACAGTTTGATGCTCTTGTTTTCCAATACGGTATCGCTGTTGTCTTCAAATAGCTGGTGAATTCCTTTGTAAAATTCACCCATATTTGTTCGGTCCGGTACATGGTTGCTATGTTTGTCCCCATTGGCCATATAACCCGGCCATGGTGTCTATCTCCACGTTCATCCTATCAAGTTGAAGATGTAAGATCGGTTGAGCTCCAGTATTTCGGTTTGCAGCCCAAGTGTTGTTTTGCTATTACCAAGAAATAGTTGCATCAGAAGTAGGCAGTGGGGCTCTCAACGCCTTGCGCAAAATGTTCTATCTATGTTTGTTGTAATCCCTGAGAAGCTCTAATTGTTCCCGGGGGACTTTTCGGTGTATAGGATCAAGTGCTAATGCTCTATAAATCTCTAGCGCCTTTCTATTGAGCTTCACATCCTCCGGTGCATTTCATGGAAAAGGATGAGAGATTAGGCGTCAGAGTTAGGTGTTGCACATAAGAGCCAAAAATCATAGTATTCATGAGACTAATCTATGTATCATCGCGATGAATAGTAATATTGCTGTTACCTTTGGACCCTTTATATAATAAATTTCCTAGGTGTATATAATCATGTCTTCATCACGGTAGCATAAAAGTTCTAGTGATTTATTGAAGGTTTACGGTTAGCGATGTCTGAAGCTTGACATTGGGCATTTTGCTTGAAGCTTGAAGCTTGAAGCTTGAAAATTTTAGGCATTTATCTATTTTTATCACGCAAAGGTGATTGATGATGTAACCGGGGGTATTAACGCCCGGGAATAATAACTAGAGATGGTAGGAATGGCATTTCTTGATATTAGCCCACGAGCTTAAATGCAGTTTAAGATACAATAATGCATAATTGGTTTTATCACCAATTTAGAAATATAGTTCTAAGATCATCACGATTATTCTACGGCCTGGTTAGTGCAGTAGCATTATTCTTGATTATCTTGCACTAACTTGATAGGTTGTACCCTATGACTAGGAGTTGAAAGCGACATTATGACTAGGATATGCCCTAGCCTAGAAATCTGATGGGTTTTATTTTAAAAGTGCATAGTCTGAGAAATTAACAACTATCCTTATACTTATAAAGGCCGAGGGGGTGAACATACTTACGTTTTGGGCGGGCATAGGAAGAATACCGCATTTCGAGGAATAAACCTTTGATCCTTAAGGTATTATGATCTACTTTAGTTTGACTTTAAAAGGTTTAAACAAATCACGGTGGTCTTGTAGCATGGATTTGTATATATTTATATGGGTAAAAGGCTATGATTTTAAATTCTTAAATAAGCACCAATTTAAGCATAGAATTAGCCGCATTAAGCGCTGCTTCATGCACATATGCGAGCTAAGTGGGGATAGGACAATTAAGGAGGTACATTGACTGGCGATACAATACATGGAACCAAAACCTTTATAGGACAACGGTGCCTTGTAGCATTCCAATGTTTGAGCACAGCCTTATTGCTTGAGAATTGAAAATAACAAGGATGGAGACCTTAAATTATAGTAGTTGGTTATATTTAGCGATAGAGTGCTATGGATATGGGGATTGATTCTTAACGCTTTTAGGCCATGGGGTTGATGGTTTGCTTGTCTGTGGCCACACTCAAAGCTATAACAATATGGTACATCGGTTTCCACAGACTGGGCAAAGTGGACTTCAAAATTAATTAAAGTGGACTTTGCGACCCTCGGATAATTTGACACATTGGTAGTAGGCTGCATTGTCCACGACCTTCAATGTTTGGGTGAGAGCTTAGCTCTTGTGCGTCTCCTATTCCCATGTAATGGAACCCCAAGCGAAATTTTCTCTAAGCTTGGCTTATGTGACCATGACCATTTAATGGAATTAATACGGGATTTTGTGGCATGGTAGCTGACGGTCGATTCTTGAGGCATTTTCCCAGCCCTAAAGCGAGGTAGCTAGCCTGCGCCTGAGACCGAAGGCCTCCTCATGTGATTTCCGGTGGGAGCATCAAGGCCGACAGCCCTAGCATGGGATTACGGTGTAACATGGCCCGAGTTAGTGACTGCCGTCAGGCTTCAAGTATGCGATTCCCCAGCATCACTTGAAGTAGCTCAATTTCTACCAAGGAACCAGCATCAAGGGATAAGGATCCGGAACATCCGGGACCCAATTACGCATCAACAGGGGCCCAAAAATAATCCTTGTAGTTTTCCACAACGGTTTTACATAGAGCCACTATAAAAAGAGATGTCACTAAATTGGGTTAATGTGTTGAATAACTTTACTAGTTATAGGGTGTGTGGTTGCATATATGACTTATCACTCTAGTTTGTTACCACAGGTTAAGCATCATGGTTCTTTACAATGGTTTATTTATTTGGTTTAATACTTCGCTTTATTCTCAATTTTAAATGTGTATTGATTAATAATGTATGCCCTAGACCACTAATGATTTCCTCTTTAAATGTTTGTGTAACTTAAAGTGCTTTTATGGCCAAATTATCTACCTTTATCTCATATGAACTAACCTGCTTCTTACAATGAAATGCATTAGTTTTTTGTATCATGCGACGTGGACTAACTACATTAGTTTTGCATTAAGATGGTGAATATTTTATTGTCTTAATTGACATTAGTTTAATAGACAAAATAAAGCATACTTAAGTTTACTTGAAACCATTACCATTTCGCTCCTGAGAATGTGATAAGTTTCCTCAATCACATTATTAGTTTTTTTCAGAAGTAATTGACATTTAATTTATGCCACAAATTAAATACCTAGTTAATTAGTTGATTCGTACAATTGTGATAAGTAACCTCCACTATTACAGATGATTGCCGCCTATAATAAGTAACATCATTATAGTTTCTTTATTCAGGATAAATAGCGTTGGCAATGAATTATGGAGCATGTAATAAATAATGATTACCTTTGCAATAGAATTATGTCCGTGAATACTTATTCTTTCTAACCAGCGTTTTCTTTTGTTCTACTATTTATTCATATGCTGCCCTCAGAAACAGTTGTTTTAATCCATTGTTTTCTTAAGCTCTACCGTTTGGAATCGAACCCAAAACACATCCATAGATATGATGCTCTTGGAAATATTGATTAAGCAAGGCCATCAAACAAGTAGCGAAACAAAATTACTTTTACTTGTCAAACATGAATAAGATGCAAGTCAAGAATGAACATTCAATCAGTATAATGGATAATCTGTCATTGCAGTGCATTGTTCTTGATAACCTATTGATGCTCTGCAAGCCAATGCGATTTTAATGCAAACAATAAAGAGAGAAGTGCTGAAATAAGGACTGCAAGCATTTCAATTCATTTCAGGTTGTTTAACATGCAATTTTCCTGGCCTTCTTCTGTGATACAGTCGATGGCCTTCTTCTGGCACAGTCCTCTTGGTGGAGATATCCACGCATCAAAGCTTGATTTAAGTAAGATTTTTAAAGCCTTTGATGGAGACTGAGTTATCTGTGAAGCATGGAAGGGGTGCAAAGAAAGGGAATAATAGAAAGATCAGAATGAGTACCTCAAAGCTTGATAATTATTCCATCCCCTCGACAAGCCAGGCAAGCATTTTCCTTTCCTCAAAGGAAACATGTGTTGCGCCAAACAAATAAATCAGAACTCAACTCCAGGACAGGGATATTTTAATCCAGTTACTTTCTGTCATTTCATTTCAGTTCAATGAAGAAGTAGAATGAGCTAATGAAACGAAAAGAACAAAAGCAAAGCTAGAGGAGAACAAACAGAAACAAACCTCTTTGTAGTTGTGACATCTGAAGAGACAGAAAAACAATGAAGAATAGCGAAACAGAATAGCCATCTCTGGCTGGAGGCAATGGAACCCATCTTTGGCTGGAGGCGCCAATGAAAACCAACAGGGTTCCGTTCATGCTTACTCTAAAGGCTGCCGGGGCTCTGGCGGTTTTTGTTTTCTCTGATGGCTAGAGGCGCCATGGATCCGTTTTGCTTGCTCTGATCTGAAGGAGGAGGCCACAACAGAAACCCTAGAAGAATAGAGCAATTAGTTAGAAATCCCTTGCTTCCCTGCTTTTGCCATTTTACCATAGAGAGCAGTGGACCAATCAAAATTTCAAAGGGGGCAGATCACAATCAGCATTTGATAGGTGATTCCATACTTGGATCTTAGACTAGTTGATTTTGTTTTTTCACACCTTTAAGCACATAATTGTTTTGAATAGTAGTCCTAGGTGTATTTACTTAAGCTTCGATTTCCATTAGCGGCATGTTTCCAAAAGGTGGCCTCCACAGTTTCGTGATAACATAGAAATTTACAGAAATTAGCGACATTTTCTACTTAAAGCCAAATTAGCTCAAAATTCCACGGAAATTTTCAGCGGTGAGTGGAAATTCTCCAACAAAATTTTATCCACCTTAAAATTTAGGACAAACTTTGATCACCGGTAAGTTCTGATACAAAAGAGAAAGGAAGATTTGTCTATGAGCTGCAGAGTAGAAGAGATCACATCATGGCTATCGAATGATGTGTCCATGCACGATCCGCATTTAAGCCGTAACCTAGTGTTGTGCATGAGAAGAAAAATGGTTGAGTAGCTGCAGTTCATCTTCAATCCTAGAATCCCACATGGCTTAAAATCTTTGGCGTAAGGTAGCGTTTAGTGATCAGCCCTTCTATAGGCCCGCGAATATGGCGTTGCATCCACGGCTACAGCCATGACGAAGCATAAACGAGCGTTGAACTCTACCTAAAAATATATTGAGCTGGAAAGTAGAAATAGAGATGAAGAAGCGAAGTAGAAGGCGAATAGCATGCGAAAGAATAGAAAGGCGATATTAAAAAGCAGCCTTCACAATTGAGGATTCTTACGTTGTATAAAGACTTGTCGAATAATACTTTGAGAAATTTTAAGGTGGTTAAAATTTACGTTACTATTAAACTGTGTGTTCTTCCCACATTGTCGTTGAACTTTTATTCTACTTGGCAATATATGAAATTCCGCGACAAAAATAATGTCAATTAAGCCACACAGCTAATGGAAAGAGGGATGAACGACAAATCGCATTGATTTCCTATTGGCTTCTATTTTATCCGCCCACTAAATCCCTAGCGTGGGGACTCCCTGGTAAGCTTCTATTTTATCACGCCGCGCCATTGGAAATCAGGCCTAAAGTACATGTTATGGTAGTCATTTCCCTTTCTTTCTATATGGTATTACATGTATTGGCATATATAAATGTCTTGAGAAATGACATTAAGTTACCACCATTAAGTTCAAGCGGGTTACCTAAAAATCACGTATTATGGAAACAAATCGTAATGGTTTAAATTTGGGGTTTCACCAGCTAAAGCCTGTGACTCTACGAATCTTTGATCCAAACAATATGCATCCTGACATGTGAAATAACTGCTAATAGATAATGGGTTTGGGAAGGCCATTATGTTGACTTACAATGTAGGGATGAACAGTTTATAGTGATATTGCGGTAAGAGTATAGAAAGAATATATTGGAGTATATACTAAAATATCAAACCCCCAATGACTTATTCGAGAGGGTCATTTGTCTAATGCATGGTATATTCTATAAAATATGCTGAGAATGCTATTGTGCTACCCTTCCGAGAGAATGTCCAACCCCTTAAATGGTATATTTATATAAGATATGCAAAATATATTGAAATAATGTCCCACACCCTCCACGGCCCTTTAATTTAGATCTAAAACAAACATTGAGTTTGTCAAAATGCAACCCTAGCATATTTCGTCATTATAAATCCACAGCCTTTAAGCCTCCAAGGCTTGTCCTTGCTATGGCCAAAATTGCACTTATACCTCTCAAACTTGCAAATATTCAAAACAAAACTTGTTTTTGGCTCAAATATAAGAACACTTGTGATCAATCATTGAAGAAAATGTCCTTCCCACAGAAGCGCTGTTTTAAAAGTGTTTAGACTGTTGTCATTGGACAAATCTTATTCTCCTCTATAATCTAAAGACAAATCAAATAGGCATAACCCTATCAACTTCTAATAATGTGTTTGATCTTGTTGGAAATATCATATTTTAATTTGCAATTCAAGAGACAACTTTGGCGATTGTCCAGGCATCCTTCTTCTTTGGCAATTCCCTTCTTCTAATTTACAATTCGCAAAGACAACTTTGGCATCCTTCTTCTTCTATTAGGATAATTGTGGCGTATCTAAAAATGCAATACTCTACGCACCTATTGATGATTTAATGTAGACAAAATATTGGCATCTTCATAAAAGGGAAGGAAGGAAGGAAGAAATTTTTTAGCGTCTAGCGGAACCATTCCCTTGTTTGATTGGTTTTGCTTGGAAAAGCATTACGGTTTTAGTGGGGCTTGACCCGCAGTTCACGATCCCATAGGCAGGTGGGCTCAGAGTGGACGTTAAAAGTCTCTTCCAACTTCCTTCCTTGAATTTAACCTTCATGCATGAGTCAATTGTGCCACTTTTATAACATTGAACTAGCGACATAAACATTTATAATAAAGGATTCCCTTGTGTAATGTTATTACACATTAATTAATAACCACAAGTCTTGGTGCATAGCATTCATAACAAAAGTCCTGTGATTGCATAGGTTGGTTTGCCTAAGGTTGAGTTTTCCAAGGAACATATTAAGTATGTACATCGACCATTAAGTATTCCCTTAATGCTTATCACTCACTTCAAAGTTATTATATGAGTAGTCCATATGATAGATAGATAATAATCGGAGATAAGCTAGATCAATTTTTTTTTTTTTTAAGATGTGGCATTTGAAGGAAAGAAAGTGGATTGAATTCAAAGAGGGATGGTGGTGGTGGTGGTGGTGGTGGTGGTGGTGGTGGTGAGTGGTGGTGGTGGTGGTGGTGGTGAGGTGGTGAGGTGGTGGTGGTGGTGGTGTGGTGGTGGTGGTGAGAGGTGGTGGGTGGTAATAATAATAGAATAGTTATTGTTATTTTTGCAAGTATAGATAGAATTTGTTTTATGTCCAAAGAAACCAAATTGGCCTATGGGTCAGATGTATTGATACATCTATGCACATACATACAATACCACAAATGAGAGATAAATGACAAATGTGAGTTAAAGATTGAACATTCAAGACAAGATATCATCATCTTAAAGGACCAACTTCTTGTTGTTCATTCTACCAAAATTGTATATTGAATCGATGGTTATCACAAATCCTTATGCCAACTAAATACTATGGCATGTCCTCAAAACCTTTTGGAGTGAGTTTATTTAATCCTAATAGTAATTAAAATCAACGTGGATGCCGGTTAGTGCGGAGTTCTATCACCAACTGGAATACCAAAAATACCATTGACATTTGACATGGGTTTCAAGATGCGTCTTGGTTGCATACTTAGAAACCTCACATCATCATGCCATGATATCAAATTAGAGATGTCATCCTAGTCATCAAAATTTCCACATCATCATATTTTACCCTAAAGTTCAAAATTCCGAGGCAATCTCACGGCTCTCTAGCCGGACACCAACTGATAAGGTAGCAAGATTGTGTGGCTCTGCGGCCGCTAGTCACCTATTTTGACCTAGTTTGGGCACGGACAGTAATGGCCTACGCCACAGTGGAAACAACAAGATGGGCACCAGATGTATTCGAGCAATGCAATGGATACCAAAGATGAACTTCAAGATATTGTGGTTCTCTGTCATTGTTGATCTTTGAAGCTTTGCTCACACACCATACATTCACGATCCATGAACCCTCTAATATGACAATAAAACCCTTTCAATTTCGATACATTGAGTAATATTGGGCATAATAAAACTAATTTTTCAGACCATGTCATAAGTCATAGAGTGGTTTTATCAAACTATACTAGTTTTAATGACCTACTACTATAGTATGCATGAAACAATCATAAACCATAACTAATTTTTTTTTTTTTTTTTTGAAGCGTAATGACAATATATTAAAAGAATGGTAATGGTACAAAGCAAGTGAGGAGGAAGGGCTGCCCCAAAGAGGCGGTGATACCTCGACCTCCACAACAATACAACTCTACTTCTTTGGCCCTAAAATGGCCATCACCATCTACCACACCCAAAGTCAGCCAGGTAAAGGAAACTTCCGGCTCTACTAATCCAGGGAACACCAAAAGCTTTGGAAATAAGCATTGCACGAGTCGAGGAATCCAGTGCGGTACAAAGCTGCAGATCCCACAGAAAGATCCACCATGGCAGCCTTCCCGATCAACCACACCAACCAATGCCTTACCCGGATGCGGGCTTTAGCTGCCGTCTGTGACCAAGCACGGGATATACATGAAGCTGACAATTTGTTTGGCTGTTCAATCTCACGAAGCAATTACGACCCAATCCGGGCAACTTTTGCAAGTGAGGGGCATAAAACCGGACAATGCTCCGCAGGTCTCCGCGATAGAGGCCACAACAAAGGGCAAGGGGCTCACACCCGACCTAAAGCCCGACTCACAAGGTTATTCCACTACGATACGGTAGTTGCACCGCACGCCGCGAAGCACCGAACCCGGTGGGAAGTGAGCTCCATGTCCGATCCGGCCGCCGAGGCCAGTTGCGAGACCACTTGCACAGAAGAGTGTCATGAATAATAACACCCGGTATAGGGCCGCACAAAACAAGAAGATACAACATCTGGATGAACCTTCAAACACCGCACCACCACCACATCACCACGAGGACTATAGGTATATGGCGGAATACTCCCGCGCCACTTGTTCCCGGATAGCGGTCCAGCATCGCCGGTAGCGAGCTTCGAAAAAAGAACTCCCGCGAAGCTAAGTGACCATCCCAATACAATCCTCCAAAGGTGAACCGCAGTATTTCGCCTCCAAGCGAACCTAACGTCAGAGCAGCATGCCGCGATGTGACCAAGGGCAAATCGCGGCGGGGGTGAGGAACCACAAGAAAGGAGAGTGGTGATAAAGCGAGGCATAATCCCCGGAAGAGCCTGCGCTGCGTGATCCCAAAGCATAGCACCCAGAGTGAAAGGGGATGCATGTGGGAAAGGCGGAGATAACCATACAAGCGGTGCCGGAGACGGCTCTACGTACCTGAGGCGACTTTCCAAATGCCACACAATGGCGAAGAGATTGCCACAATGCTACGGAGAGATGCTCCATCCTG
Source organism: Isoetes taiwanensis (assembly GCA_021234155.1). Classification (NCBI taxonomy): domain Eukaryota; kingdom Viridiplantae; phylum Streptophyta; class Lycopodiopsida; order Isoetales; family Isoetaceae; genus Isoetes; species Isoetes taiwanensis. The sequence continues at coordinate 14,726,967 of JAJEKV010000019.1, forward strand.
CGAGAATGCTCCAAATAAACTTAGAGACCAACACCTTACTATGCGATTGCCGTCAGGAATGGCCAGCCCCATCCTCCGGCGGAGACCTCCACCAAACCCACTTTAACAACGCTTTATGTCGTAGCCCCACACAAAATTTGAACAATCTTATCCAAAGCACGTATCTTACCCTCAGGCTAACATGTGAGGATCTTTGTATACATGAGTGCTACAAAGTCGCGACTTGGCAATGAGTGATCCTACACCATGGACAACTTGCTACCCTTCCACCAATTGAGGGTGTTTTACGCAACCCACAAAATCTCATCCCACACCCTCCCCATGGAAACATCCCCTCAGGGAATACCCAGCGACTTAGGTACACACATTGCACGGAAGCACCTTCCGAGGGAATAGAGAGAATAGCCAAACAAAGGGGGTAGTCAGTGGGCTATGTCGCGAGGGCATTTGCCCCAATTGAAGAATGCACGAGGGCCGGGGAGAAATTATCAATGGAAGCCCTTCACATTCCACAAATTCCTCTCTTACGCCGCGAGAGAAAAGTGTCATCAGTGACTGGTTAATAATCTAGCGACTACCATCCCCACCCCGCATCAGAAGCCCATCCACCACCCCTCCTCCACTGCTTGACCAAAAACAGGCGGGGGCAGTTACCTCGCATACAATGTTAAACAAAATGGTGCCAAAGGGCTACGGCGCCACCCTCGCCTAAGGAGAAAAGGCGGAGGGTTCACCCACAGCACACCAGGTAGCCGTCTTTGACCTATGCGACTTCGCGGTATCTCTCTGTAAAGCGTGGACCCACGGTAGCGCTAACTTTATCATGGCGGACAAGAACTCCCAACGGACACTATCTAAGCTTTGGCAAAGTCAAGGCTTAAGATAGAGTAATGCCTTGACACATTCTCTGGCCAATAAAGGCCCTCACTTAAGCTCGCGAGCAACATTAGTCAAAATGTTCCTCGGGGAACAAACTGGTACACCTTACTAATGGAAGGGAAGTCAACCGCCAGAAGCCAGCTTCGGCCCGGGCTTTTCGCCCAATAATCTTGTTACCGCAGGAGGGACGAAAAGCAGGGATATAGGCCTCAATCATTAATAGTAGAGGCTGCTTAACCTTGAGGAATCAAGAGGAAATGCATCGGTATTCAAGATCCTATCCATGTAGGGGAAAGGCGCAGCAACTCAAGATGCACAGTACCGGCCCACTCAGTAAAGTGCAGAAAGAACTCCACGGGGATGCCATCCAGCCGGGACATTTTATCCTTAGCCATGCACGCCACATGCCTCGCTAAATCCTCTGCGGAGCTCTGCTCCAAGCTCTCCACGTTGGTGAGGCAAAATAGATAGCTTACTTGACCCCCAAAACAAGCTCCTGCATCTCACGCTCACTTAGGGAAGAGTCGCATTGCATAAAAAACCCTAACTAATTTTAACAAACCACTATCACATTTAAAACCAACATTCATCGAACAAACCACTAGAATATGTGGTTTTCTTCTATACAATGAAATCATGCATAAAAAACTACGTATATCATGGTTTTTAGAGGATTTGACATTGGTTAAATATAATAATTTATTTTTGGGCTCCTTAAGATTCGGCAGCCGGGCAGTCTTGACAAACTGTAACCAACAGGCTCGATTTGCTCCTTCCTCTTTTCTTTGCTGCTCTATTTTACAGTGGATCGGCCAGATCACGGTTTGCTAGGCATCGATTCAGCCCGCTCTGACCCCATTTGTCATTCACAACCTACCTTGATTCCGGCTGGGCTTCAGACCAGGTTTGGGATTGTGTTTTGCTTTGATCTGGTTCATCCCTTGCCCAGCTATTGGCTCTGCTTTCTTTGTCTTTGCTCTTGGAGGTACTTCTGTTCTGTTTTGTGGCCCATATCCTACAGTTTTGATTTCTTGGAGCTTGGAGCTCCCTTTTGTTTTATAAGCAGTTCTGCTCGCCCATCTTCTTGTTGCTCCGGTGATTTTTTTTTCTTAAGAAGCTTGGACCTCCACTTGTTATCTGCTTGCTCATCTTCTTGTAACCCTTAGGCTGATTTTTGCTGCGTTATCCCTTGTTTTGCCTTCTGGATTCGCCTTTGCATCCAAGGTCACCTCTAGGTTCGATTTGCACTGGTCCCCTTGCATCTGCCTTATCCCTCACCACCTTGTCATTGGAATGGCTCGTAAGATCAAGCGCATGGCCAGGGAGACCCGCAAAGAAAAGAACCTCATTAGGCTGCGTGAGCCGGTCTTGAATAGGCCCTATGACCCCACGATTGCGCCATATCTTCAGGCAGCCCCATCATTTGGGCCCCAGCGCCCTATACTGGCACATCCAGACACACAATCTGCTCCGGATGCATCTTTGGCTACAGCCTTGGCCAAGATTGATGCTCGAATCCATTGTCTGCCTCCAGATTTGTTGGTCGGGATCCGCACGGTCCAATCGGCAGTCACACTCACAAGAACATTGACTCAGTTGCCCTTGGGAAGCTGGGTCCAGCTTTTAGAGATATTGCTACAGTCGGCAGGACCTGACTCAGCGCAGCATGCCAGTGCTACACCCGTCCCTCCCACAGGGTTAGCGTCTGAGCATGTGGATGCTATGCCCTAGGCCGATGATACCACACCTATGCCCACACGGCCGCCATCCGAGGATTGTTTGCCCACTGCACAGGTCCCGCCTTCGAAGCCTGGCCAGGCCACAGCGCACCCTTTAACCCTGAACCTACGCATTGTGGGTTTGGAAGAAGCAAGCGACACTCCTGTGACAGTTGAGGTGACCCGTTTCTTTGCTGAGGTGATGCACGTAAAGGCAGATGGCATTCTCTCAGCTCGTCGAGTTGGAGCAGCACGGCCTGACCGCCTCCGTCATTTACTGGTCAGTTTCAGGGATGCCCTGTCCAGGCTGCACATCCTCCGCCATGGCAATCACTTGCAAGGGACCTCCTTCTCCGTCCATGAAGACCTTACCCCAGCACAGCTCTGTCGACGGAAGGATGAATTATGTCGAGTCCGTGAGGCTCGTCTGCACCGGAAGTGGGCTGTGTATAGAGGCGGCCAGGCTATCATTCGGGATCACTGGCCACTTGATCCATGGGCAGTGTCTGTGTAGTTGGTTTGACTCCGAGCTCTGCTTGGGTTTATGCCCTTCTGTTTTATTCTAGCATTGTGATTTGCTACGGGGCATAGTCCCCGAGTTCTGTATACTGGGGCTAGTCCCCACGTTTGATTTTGGCTTCGGCCTTTTTGGTTTGGTCATGGGGCTTAGTCCCCGAGTTTCAGTCTGGGCTTTTGCCCTATCTTTTGTATTAGGTCCCATAATCCGATTGGGTTTCGTGGACGTTAAAATTTCCTTCCTTCCTTCCTTCCTAGACTATAGATATTTTGCATAAAAAATAGTTGATGTCCTAAGATCTGGCAAGTGACCATATAGAATTGATCTGAGAAATAATCCCTTCTACTGTTAAATGCTTGTTTTACCATCATATGTTGTCATTTTCAGCCTATATTTATCTACTATGGGATTATTGACCTGAGAAATAATCCATTCTACTTTCGCTTGAAGCTTAAAGCTTGAAGCTGGGCATTTATCTATTTTTATCTGCAAATGTGATTGATGAGGTACCAGGGGTATTGCTGCTTCAGGAATAATCATCAGAGATGGTAGACTTTTGATCTATCAAGAAAGAGGCCTCTGCATGGATGGATCACCGGGGAAAGTCATCTTTCTGTACAGTTATAGTGGCATCTTATGGGTTGTACCCTATGACTAGGGTTGAATCTATTTTATTGAAATACTGCAATGGGTTGGAATCATGCCTGGTTATTATTTGTGTTTGGGCAATTGTGTTGGACTCTGTTTTTTGTAGCATGAAGGCTGGAAAGTTGAACAGTACTATCTCTACAGGGTGTATCTCAGTAGTGATTGATAGTTAAAGAATAATTTTGACAGAATTTACACTTCTCTATGCTAACATGTGATTGTTATTTTCTGTTTTGCAGCTGGTGCAATAGATTGTACACACTTTGAAATAATACAACTTGCAGGTCCCGATGGATTTGATTACTATGATAGGAAATGTAGATTTAGCATCATAATGCAAGCAATATGTGATACAAAGAGAAGATTTTTTGATATCTTTTGTGGATATCCTGGGTCTGTGCATGACGCTAGAGTATTAAGAAATTCAAGACTTGCGAGAAGCTGGTTAAGTTAAAATTATAAACTTAACTGAAGATATATGTGAAAGCAGTTTGGTTAAGTTAAAATTGTAACTTACCGAATGTTGGTCTGAAGGCAATTCTGTTAACATTGCAGTTTACAGTAACTTAATGTGTCATGTCTGAACAACCATCGATGTAAATTGTTAGGTTAAAATTTGCCAACTTAACTGTGCTGGTCTGAAAATAATTTAGCACATCGTAGTTAGGTTAAAAGATTTTACTGAAACCTAACCTTTTTAGGTGCGAATATAATTGTCATAGTTAGGTTTAACAAGCTAGTTAATTTTTCTTAACTAAACCTAACCACCGGTGTGAATGGCCCCTTAATTCCCATAAATTTGCTCACCATAATTTTGGTGAGCAGATTTATGTACTAGGTAATTGCCATGAGGAGGAGCATTGCGCCCTTCAGAGGTCTCCGATGGCCTTGCCAAACGAGGTGGTGCACGAGTTGGCAGTGCCACAGGTGGAATGCCCGACTCATGGCAATTACAGGACGTAATAACCATTTGCTAAAATTATGTCCAGTAATAATTTGCCACGTGGCATCTTAGAAATATCTTTGGGCGGCTATGGCGGAGAAGCGATGGCAGACGGACAGGCTATGGCTGAGAAGCGATGGCAAACAAGGGCTATGGCTGAGAAGGGTTTAGTCAAAAGGAGGTAGATCTGCCTGTTTCACAGCAAATAGCGGCACAAACCATCAACGTTAAATCTCTCCAAAAACGGACTTAAATATTGAGCCTCAATCTAGGGGGTTAAATCTATTATGCAGCCATTTGCCAAAATCAATTTCATTCTAATGATGCTTCTGGTTAACCAAAGCAGAAGTCGGATTGCAGAAGTCCGGTTGCAGTCCAATTGCAGAAGCATTCAGGTTGCAGTACGATTGTGGGAGAAATTGTGGCAGAAGCAACAGCAAGAAATAGAGTAGAGAAACAGAGCACATCAAATAACAAGGGATTAGCAGTGGATTAGTGGTGCCACTCCACAAATAGTGGCAAGAGTCTTATGCCCTATAAAATTGACGAAAAAAGACAGTAATTTTAAGCAAACGGTTATTATGCCTCCATGCAATTGATCTGCCATGGCCACTTTCCTACAAGTTAAAGACCTTCCCAGTATTGACATGGGAGATTGTCAAGAGCTTATGGCATTTGAGTCTCGAGAGATATCACTTAGTTGCAATATAGGTATGGCGAATAGCCATAGAAACTAATAATGATCCGAAACCTTTATTCTCCTTAGTGGACATAAAGAATCAAAGGAGGTGATCATTGTCAGGAATCGACTACGTTGGCTACTGGTATTCATAAGGTGTACTTTGTCATGGGAGGACTTCAAACAGAGATTTAATCTACATCAGCAAGACAAGGAAATCTGGCAACTGGTGGCAAGTAGCATTCCTTATTATGCAAGACCTATGGTGGGCAATTTTGTGGTGACTCATGATGATTTAGTTGATTTAGTTACGCGCCTCTGTTTCCAACTGTTTTTTTTTAGCACGCCAGTCTAACCAAGCCTACAACCTTTCTTGCAATTCTAGCCTATCCACGTCGCGCCTCCATGTCGCTCTAATCTGAGTTGGCATGTTGATTAGCCGTTAGATTCTCTTATTTCACCATCGACGGTCCTCGAAATTAGAAAAGACCAAAAATTTGCATGCACCCCTTGCCTTTTCCTCTATCCTTTCCACCTTTTCTTCTTCTTCGGACTCGGCCACAACTATTTAGGTTTTGAATTTTGCATTCTGGAGATGGCTGCCAAAACGGTTATGGAGCACAAGACCGACCACTGCAGAAGTATCGCAGTAAAGCCAGGCATCGCCTCCCGCCGCTACAACGCCTTAGAAAAAGATCTGTTGTGCTTGCCCCGAAACTAAGCGCATATGGGATGAATGTATTGCCGATCATGGATTTGATGCTTGTAGCAAATGGATTGAAGCTCATCTTCGATGTTTGCAGGCCGAGGGATTCAACGTATGTTTCAAATTTCATTTTTTCATAGATTTTAGTTCATGTTTTGCCTGCATATTTTTTAGATTATCAATTGTGAAGAAGTGTTCATTGACATACTTATATATACAAGATTAGAATTTGTGGCATTGATGCATGCTGTAATTCTCATATGCCTAAGAAACGAATACTATGTGCTGTCTGTCTGTGTATTTGACTCCATTGTTTGCTACTAGTACTGTTTATAAATCATTTGCATACCATTTTCAGGTCTGATGTGTCGAGATATATGATATCGAGATCACCATCTTGCTGCTAGACGTGATGTCACAGCACTGACAGCACTCAGCACATAGGTGCTGACTAAGCACCTTATCAGCACTGAGCACCGACCTAACTAAGTAACGGCTGTTATTAGTGGGCGGTGGGTGAACGGCTAATACTATTCTTAGTATCACCGTTGTGTTTATATCATTGTATGTCATGTATTGATAGCATTGAATACAATTCCATTTTGCCTTTGTTTTGGGAGCTTGCGCTCTCGGATATTGGTGTGCATCCCCTTCTCTCCCTTTCTTGGTGCAACCTTGACATGGTATCAGAGCACTAGGTGTGCTGAGATTGATTCAAGATCAACACAGCAATGGAGAAGGATGCAAGCTACAACCAGATTACCTTCCCTGGCGATCATGCGATTCAAATCTTTGACGGCACAGGTTTCCAGCAATGGAAAAGCGGAATGATCTTCATTCTCAAGGATGAAGCAGTTTGGGGAATTGTTAATGGCCAAGAACCTGTACGGATGCCAAGAATATTGCTGATTTGCATGCTTGGCAGCGCCGAGATGACAAGGCAATGGCATATATCGGGCTCTCTTTAGCTGACTCTATCCTTGATGAGTTCCAGCAAGAGAATAGCCACGATTTGTGGCATGCTCTCATTGAGAAGCATGACCAAAAGACCCATATGATTGGGCATTTGCATGCTGAAACGGCAAATATGCACTGGGAAGAGACCGAGAGTCTTGACCAAGACCGTATGAAGCATGTTTTCCAGCAGATTGAAGCTTTTGGAGAAGAGCATCAGATCTCACAATCGATGCAACTATTTTTCTTCCTCAGGTCATTACCTAATGCATTTGATTCTTTGTGCAGCAGCTTCATGCAAGACAAAGATATAGGCTTCCATCAAGCAATCACTTCTATTAAGGAGGAGATCATGATGATGCAAGATGCAGGTAAAGATGATCATGCCACTCTCTTTGTAGCAGGGCATTCAAAGACTCAATCTATCCTAAATGGGGATGAGCACGATGAGGAGGAGAAGCACATTGGCAGCAGATTATCTCTTTCTATTAAGCATGAAGTAGTGGATTTAGATCCATATACTTTCTGGATATCAGACGATGCAGTAGCACCCAATAAATGGATGCCAATTTCTGATATTCCAGCACCTTCCAAGCAAGGATTAATAGATACCTCAGCCATTGAGCTAGGATATCTTGATGTGGCCTTCGTCTCCCCATTTTCAGACAATGTAGCAACACTTCATGAAGTGGCATTCATTTCTGATACTTTGGTGGCATTTATGCACGGACGCACTCAGGTTCTAACACCTGATCAGCTGAGTTTTCTGTTCGGATTACAGAAACATCTAGCACTTACAGCACTTCCAACACTTCCAGCACCTGCAGTGCTTACAGCACCCCTGTTTTCTGATCATGGCGCAGATCTTGACACATCCGATCTAGGAGGAGATCTTGACCCATCTGATCCAGGAGATGATTTTAATCATCCTGATCAAGGAGGAGTTGAATATGCATCATATATGATCATGATTCCAAAGCAAGGAGGAGTAGTTGACTCTTTACTTCTAGCAACACTTGATCAAGGTCAAGAGAAGGTACTAAGGTTTGATTTTCATGGAGAATTTCGACCTAGCATTGTTGGAGTAGCTGCATTTATGGTTGTTGAATCCATAAGTCTTAACGAAGTAATCATATCTGATGCTTCTATTGCCTATATCGAGGCTATGCATGGAAATAATTTTCATGTTCCTCTTGGCAAAACAATTATGGATATCAAAGACAAACTCTATCGACTTATTGTTCCTGGTACAGTGGTTGATCAGCAGGTCTATTTACCTTATATCAGAGAGAATAGAGCTGATCTCTTCATGCAAACTTGGTTTTTGAGCTTTTCAGATGACCCTGATTAAGCAACAGTCTTGACCAAGATTCAGATCTTATCTCCAGGAGGAGGAGGCTGAGCATGGAGATGGCGATCTCTCATCAAGGAGGAGTACTCGAGATATATGATATCGAGATCACCATCTTGCTGCTAGACGTGATGTCACGCGACAAAGACTTTCGGCACATAGGTCTTGACTAAGCACCTTATCAAGACCGAAAGCAGAAACCTAACTAAAGCTTGGTACATTATTAGTGGGCGGTGGGTGAACGGCTAATACTATTCTTAGTATCACCGTTGTGTTTATATCATTGATGTAATGTCATGTATTGATAGCATTGAATACAATTCCATTTTGCCTTTGTTTTGGGAGCTTGCGCTCTCGGATATTGGTGTGCATCCCCTTCTCTCCCTTTCTTGGTGCAACCTTGACATGATGTTCCAGAATAATATATGAAACCTCAGCTGATTGGTTGAAGAAATAGCCATGGAAAGTGTAAATAAAATGAGGAAATGAATCTTCAGAGATAATTGCTATGCTTTTCAAGTAGACATGGTTACGAATTGTTACGTATCATATTCAGATTCAGCACCACAGTGCCTTAAATTGGGCTCATAAGTGTCATTCATTCATGATGGGTTATGATGTGTAATTTTTGCAGATGCCTTAATGAAAATAAGCAGGAAATACCAGGAAGGAAAGACTACTACTAAAACAATAAACTACTATAAACCTGGCACTAAAGCAGATTCTTGACATCTTATCTGTCTCGTCATCAATTCCTTGAGCCACCCAATATCGTATAATTAGATCTATTGGGAAACAACACGACTTTTATAGAAATATTATCAAAGACTAATGGCAGCATCTTTGAGACATCAATCTACATCAGAGTCATCATTTTCAGGACATAATTTTTTCAGGCCGATTCTTCTATTGTTTGTTCGGATTCTAGTGCCAGCTATTTTGTAACATATGTAATATATTTCTTCAGAATTTTGCTGTGCCTTGGATGGTCGCACTGAGTTCCTAACTGTTTTGTATAGATAGATTTAACGTGGTTTTATGAGAATCACCAAGATTCTATTTCTTATAGCAGTTTATATTGCAGCACTTTGCATTCTGGAACCAGTTTATTGTAAAAGCAGTTTTTCTTTGAGATCATGGTTTCCAACTAGGGAACTTTGTCTGCATCGGTTTTGTCTAAGAGAAGTTCTTCTTTGAGATCATGGTTTTCAAATAGGGAACTTTGTCTGCATCGGATTTTGTCTACTGCAGGTTTTGTTGATGCGTCTTTGGTGCTCAATACTAATGGTTTTAGGAACTTGTTTAAGGCATCAGGCTTGCTGTGATGCCCACAATTCTGTCTGAATAAGCTTCAGCACTGAACTTATTTGAAGACACATATGCTGCAAATCAAGCATGTGGTTCTTAGAGCTTTCGATCTTGTGCGTTGGGCTTAGAGATTTGAAGTCAGACAATTCTATTATGCTCTTTTGTTGCCCCTATTTCCTTGTTATTATATTATGTTTTAATAAGTTAACCTGAGTACATGGCAGGTCCTGCCAACTTTGTTTTGTCCAGATTTGGCGATGTTAGATGTCTTTTATAACAGATGAAACTGTAGGTACTTGATGAATATGAAGGAACATTTGGTAGAGCTTGGCAAACAGTGCAGGCTGATAACAGTAGTGGTTGGATCTACATTGATGACGCTCTTAGTAAATTTCAGGTACATAACTTACATGCCTTGACTTCTTATATGCTGGTCTTCTCATCACTTCAGGCGTGGGTAGTTTTTGGAGTTTTATCTGTGGCAGAAACATTGGAGCATTCGTTGATTAGAGATAGTATGGCCTTTTTGGTTGTCAAGCCAAGTGATAATAAATTAATGAACCAATTTCTCCAACAGAGGCTGATAAGCTTTTGAAGATTCAGAAGGATCTTGACGAAACCAAAATTATTCTAGTAAGAAGGCTCTATCACAATAAATATTATCTTGCTTTTGCAATGCTCGCACATCTAACAATTAAAATGTTGAAACAGCACAAGACCATTGAAAACATATTAGAATGCAGTGAAAAGATGGACTCTTTGGTTGAGAAGAGCACGGACTTAAGTATGGCATCACAGGTATCTTGTTTTAATGCCAATTAAGTGTTTGCACATGTTATCCATAGTTTTGCAAAATGCTCATGGAGCAGTTCCGGTTTTCTACAAACAAACAAAGAAGGCCAATCAGTGCTGCACAATCCTGTAGGGAGCATCACATTGGAGCTTTTCCCGATTTTCTGTATAGAAATCAATTATAATTTTTTTTCGAAATAATTCTTTCTGAGTAGATCTTACTCCAAGCACAAGCTATTATCGAAGCAGCATCAATTACGGTGCTTCAAATGGCTCCCGAAACGAAGTTGGGCGTCCAACGGGGTTCGCCCAAGCGAACCCCAAGAATTCGCCTAGGCGAACCCGCGGTCCTTGGCGAACCCGATAAGCGTGGCGAGGGCGTCACTGGTTTTGGCATTCTTTAGGGTTGTGATAAGCGAACCCCTAACCGAGGGTTATCTGCGTCGATGGCGGCGGATGGCGGTGGATGGCGGCGCCCTGTGAGGGTTGTTTGGCGAACCCATGAGGCGTCACGGTAGCATTGGCGTTAAAAAATCAGCGGATGGCATAAATTTGTAGAAAAAAGCGAAAAATACCCGCTCAAATCTGCATTCAAAATTTCGCCCATCTGCGCCGCGGCCAATTCCTTCTCCCTCTTGACGTATTCGATATATCCTTTATTATTGAAAATTGTCGAAATTCCCTACGGTGGCCTTCCATTACTCAAAGCCTTAACCAAGCTCTACACTTCAGCGATAACTACATGGTCGAATTGATTCCTCGGTACCTTTTGCCGCATTCGCTCATCATCGCGGACCAATGTCGGCAGCAGACTATCCATCCATCATCGGAAATATCCGAGACTATATCATCGAATCGGATTCGATCATAAATTTTTCCGCGCCGGTTCTCTCTGCTGGCAAAGGTGTTCTTGAGGTCCATTACTTTCGATTTTCTTCGTGGGTTGGCTTCATCCGCGCGAATTTCTTCATTTTTCCTGGCTGCGATTGCTTCGATCCATGTAAAGGTCTTAGATTTACGTGGGTTGGAAGATATTTCTCGGATTGCGGATTCAAACGCGGTACGGCTTTTGCCGCACTTTTTCTTGATCGGACAAAAATATGTTAGCTTGTGTAAGGACTACTTATGTTGCATTGTCATTTTGATCGGGAAACACGTGAGGGGGTTGTTTTTCCACGACCTCGGCGAGAATAATTTTAAAGCTATAAAAAGAAGACTTTTATAGACTACATATGACTCGTGTCTTCACATACTTCTAAAAGCTTGGTTTGCAAGCATGTTATTTTTCGTTTCCATAGATTGACAAGCTATGATATCAACCACCCTACCGGGTTATTTTGGGCGAACCGGGTAGGGCCCGCCATCTGCCGACTTCCCATCGCCATCACGCCATCCGGCCGCCACCGACGCAGATAACCACGGTTAGGGGGGCAGGCGAACCGGCAGAATGCCAAGTAACCAAGGCGCCCGCCACGTCTTCAATCGGGTTGCGCCCGGTAAATCCCGGTGGTTCGCCCCAGGCGAATTCTTGGGGTTAAAAAGAGGTAAACCGATTGGTTCGCGAACTTAAAAAGGGAGCCAATAAAGTGCGCGGCATCAATTATGTTTGTTTACTTTTGGCCGTTGCCATAGATTGTGTTGGCTATGCTATGTGGGGTGCACTATAGTTGTACACTGTGCAGCCATGTCATTCTGTGGTAACTGGTGGATTTATAAGCCCTCACTGAAGTTTGCCGAGATTTGTGATAAGAGCAATATGAATTTGAGCACAGTTAAAGTTCCAGTTAGGCAATGTCTGTGAGGTTGTTTGTATGGGTCCCATGACCTATTGGTCTCCGTGGACGTTAAAAAATATATTATTATTATACATAAATTTTGTAGAGAAAAACTATAAAATACCCTTATGTTTTGACAAATTTCATGATATACCCCTAAGTTTTCATAAATTTTTGTAATGCCGTTGGTTAACGTATTTAGTATTTAGTATTATTGAAAATTGTTCAAATGCCCTTAAGATGTACCTTAATTACTCAAATGCCTTAAAAGATTCTACACAATTCACCAGATACCCTTAAGATGAGAGATGATACAATTTTTATTCTGATAATTTGATTAGGGCTCTTTCTAAATATGACCATCAAATCCGAGAGCCATGATCAAAATATTAGATAGTCTTATTATACGGCCTTTGGAGGAGGTGGATTCGCATTCAGTTTTGCTTTGGCAAATGCCCTTGAAAAGATGCAAGACGAATGTACTCGGAGATATTCACATCTATAGGGTAGTGAAGAGCGGATTCAAGCACGTGAGGTCGAATTAGATTTTCCATTGGGATTCCATCAGGTTAGAATGTCTAAATCTTTGCTGGTTTTCCACTGGGATTCCATCAGGTTAGAACGTCTAAATCTTTGCTCTATTTTCTATTCAAAAATAAAAACTGCCAATGTCAAATCCTTGCCCCAAAAATACATCCATTCAGAAGGGCTTTATATGAATACGTAAAATACAAGGGCATTTGATGGTATACAAAATTCTACAGAGCCAAATACGTTGACCAAGGGCATTACAAAAATTTATGAAAACTCAAGGGTATGTCATGAAATTCGTCAAAACATAAGGGTATTTTGTATTTTTTCCCTAAATTGTATTATATGGCAACAATAGCAAACATCCAAGGATCTCATATGCATCAATTTTTGGCGGTAAGTTACTTACAGGTCTGGATTTAACCGTAATATTCTGTTAGATCAGGATTTCAGAAGCACTTTTCCAGAAATGCTCTTGACATGCATACTTGTCTACCCTGCTTGCGTCCATGAAGCTTTAGTAGAATAGTTAATTAAAAAACTAATGATACTTGAAATTGTTTAATCTACTAAAACTTGCATATAGCAAGAGTTGGTAATCCAAGTTCTTGAACACAAGAGTATCTTATAAAACAAAGATTAAATTATCTGTTTAATGTCTTTTTGTTAAGCTTTTCCTTCTGAATTGAAGCTGTTCTGCAAAACTTACCTAGAAATCTAAAAAATAGAGTTTGTGATTTGATGCATACTGATCTTAATTCTTTCTACAGCTAGATTTATCTCTGAAGATTTACTCTGCCATAGCACAACAAAAAGGAAAAAAAAAAAGGTTATGAAAATCCAGCTTCAACGCTGCATTTGCCGTAACTTTCGTTGATGCATGACCGAGCTTTTGATTGTATTGCTACAGCTGGCAACTTATTATGCCAAAAATACCTTGTAGTAGTAGGTTTACCTGACTAATTGATATGTCATTTCTGATTGCTGATCCGAATCTGCAACCATGGTCTTATATCGGACCTATCTAGCTCATATCTTTGCTTGTTGCTTCTATTATGGGTATAGGTTTCTAAAGACATTAAAATGGGATCTTTTTGTTGTTTATTTGGGTTGTATATCATTCTAGGAACTTATTCTTCAATTTCTTCTGTGTCTTGCATTTGCGTTTCTTCCAATTTTTGTAATTTTGCATCATTTGCAGCCTGAGTACATGTTTGATACTTTTTTGTCTTGGTTCATAGAACAAATTTTTGTAGGCATAGAATGTTTCCTAAGGTATACTTAGAGTTCTGTGTGTGAAGTCCCTCTTTGTTGTTTTATGACACACATTTGGATGCTGTGTATTGAACACAAGTTGTTTGCAGTACATAGATTTTTATCAATTTGCAAGAATGTTGGTTTTGCCAACTATACAGTCCATATCCTAGTCAAGAAGTCCGTCAATTGAGAAAAGTACATATGCTCCATCAGGTAAAGCTGATTACATGAAAGCTGATCTTCTTTTGCATCAGAGCTGAATTGAAATAAAACAACCAAGAAACACTTTCATGCTTCAGTAATCTGCCTTCAGTAGATCCAACATTTCTTTCTATCGCATTAACCACAACAAGTGCAATTCAATTTATATTACATTGCACGAATTTTCTATGCCTTTCTTTTCTATAGCCTCTGGCGTGCCTTTTTGCTAGTTTTTTTTTTTTTTGAAGAATATAGGAATATATTAAACCACTAGAATGCGATCAAGTAAAATGATAAGTGTGGTGCTAAGAAATGAAGTGCCCATCATGATTCACAATCTGTAGGAACGTCGACCAAATTTCCCGCTTAACTGTGCCAGACAAGCTTGAGACTTGGTAAGCCTGCCACAACTTATGCCAACCGAAAAGGGCTAAGCACTGCATTCTGAATACAAACTTCTTCACTCAAATGAGGTACTATAGTTGTCGCCTAAGTGGTCCTTACAATATAAAGAAAGCGATTTGAAACGTATGTGGAAGCAGGTCTAAAATTTTTAGCTCCCTCCTAAAGTGCAAGTTCTCACCTGGTAAATTATTCATAGGGCATTGAGGGCTAATGATATGGTCAGCAAATTCAATATACAAGTTAGTCCTGCATGTTCTATGTGTGATTATGCATAGGAGACAATCGAGCATTGCTTTATAGACTGTATAGATATTCAAACTGCTTGGGACCGTGTGTTTCGAGATATCTTATCTAGTTGCATATATTATGAGAGGGATATACCCTATGGGGTGGTCTGCGCTAAAGAGGAATATTATACACTTGTGTAAGGGGTGGCTCCTCTGTGTTATTTGGAAGAGACGTAGAGCATCTGTATTCTCTCAAAATTACTCACGTCCATCTAGGATCTTAATGCCTCTGAAATCTAAACTCAGTCAGCAGGTTCTGCTATGAAATGTCAAAGGTTGGGCCAACAACTATGGGATAATTTCTTTAGTCAGGTGTGATGTATGTAAGGTTTAATTCTGCTACGTGATTAACTTCAAAACAACCTTAATGTCAGTATGGATGTATTGATATCACATGGAGTTCAGTTGTATTCATAAACTCTTTATGAAAAGCATCTTTCAATAAAAAAAAGCATTATTCCTACCTCACATCTGTATCTATCTTTAATAAGTTCATAATAGGAAAGAATGCTAGGCATTATTCCTTCTATCTTGATAAGTTCATACTAAGAAAGAATGCTATCCATTATTCCTTGGTGCTGGTGAACCCAAGATATTCAAGAGAATGAAATGCCTGGAGAAAATTATGATAGTAATTTTTGAGGTGGCTCTGCCAAACTCGGTGGTGCACCCACAATGTACTAGGGAATGAATGCCACGAGGAAATTATATCGAGCTGCTTGTGCGCCACTGAGGAAATTTCAAGGGTAATTTCTGAGTGATGTTGAACAACAGATGTAATTGATCCTTTCGCGTATTAGACATTTGTTGTTTGTGGAGGGGGGAGTCAGTTCTATTGTACACGTTGATTTAGAAGGCCCATAACATGGTTATGCATTGACTTACGTGATTTTTCCCATAGATTATTGTTTTTAATACGTGAATTGTGACAATGTTATATATATATACTACTATAAATAGAAATATTTTTTATATCTAGTCAGCAGATAAGCTTGAGTTCTTGCCTACATTAGGAATATATTAAGCAACTATTTTACAATCTTCATCTCAACTTACACTTAATGACAATATAATGACCTCAATTATAGGCGTGGATGAGGGGAGGACTGACCCCTCATTGCCTATACCAAATGGAGTTCGAATTTTTTAAATCTTATAAGGTGAAAGCCAGGCCAGATATACGTCGCATCATCATGAAGCGTGCTGCCATATTCAATTATAGCATTGATAGTATAAAAATTTAAACTTAATTTCCTTGAAAATACGATGTTAAGAAGGAAAAGATGGGAGGTATAATGTTGTCCTTTCCATGGATCCTAACATGCAACAATTCAACAATACAAATAATTCTTTCAAAGAATAGAATAGAATAGAATAGAATAGGTTTTTTAGCGTCCACGGAGACCAATTGGCCTATGGGACCCAAACAAAAAGAGAGCAGCAAGCGTATTACTGACAGGATTAAAAAACCCCTGCCCCGAAGGGTTTTCGAGGGAAAAACCTTAGCAGTAATAAGTATGCTAGCATGCTGTACAATTGTATAGGACAGTTCAATATCGTCCCGGAGGACACAACTGAGTCCGTGCATCCATAACCTCCTGGAGGTATGACCCCAACAAACCCACTGACGCCGTATTCAATAACTCATGCAACTGTTGGCCAGGCACTAGTAACTGAACATACCGCTCTCGGATATGGGCAAACGTTGGAAGATCTGGAGGGCATGACATTCATCCTCAATGGCGCCCGGAGGGAAACCCTGGCAAAGCCTTTGCTCTCGTGCTTCTTGAGCCCAACGTCCTGTCTCAATGCGGAGGCGATGTGCGCCCGTGCGAATGGAAGCTATAAGTCTGCGCTTCTTCATGGGCAACTGGGTGTACAAGTACTGGTGTGGGCCTCTCGTGAGCCTAGGATTGACTTGCTGCTGATAGTGTGCCATCTTAACGTGCGTCAGAGCATCTGCATCCCAGAGCTTGCGAAGGAAAGTAGCATCTAGGTACAGCTTAAGGGCCTTGTGATCTTTCTTTGTTCTTACATGTACGCATCTGTTTGCTTGTACACCCCAGCGTGAGAACCACTGAGCTTGCTTGTCCTTCCAGCAGGCTTTCAGGCATTGGGGACCCATCGCCATGGCCAAAGCAAGGTTGGGCAAACCTATATCACCCATAGCGACCACCTTCTGGAAGTAAATGATATGGCGTTCCAATGCAGCCCATTGAAGGGGTAGAAAAACTATCTCCTGGAGTAGGATCTGGTGTGGAACTGTGGACTTTACCCCAAGGGCTCATGCCAAGAAGGCTTTCTGCACCTGCTCGAGGTCATTCCAGGTGTTGAGGGATATCACCGGACCCCACACTTCTGCCCCATACAAAAGGACCGGCTCGACCAAGGCCCGAAACAAGTACGCAACCTGATGGCAGCATCCCAATGGGTGGTAGTAGAGAACTCGATCCCTAAGTACTTGTAGTTGCCTCTATATCTTGCCCCTGGTAAGTGAATGAGGGAATCCTTGGCTGACGGGATGATGAAACTAGCAGCACCCTAGTTTTGGCCAAGTTAACTCTCATGCCAGTGAATCGGCAGAAAGTGTCAAGAGCATCCAGGTGACGTTGCATGTCTTCTGGAGTATAGGCCAGGAGGTTGACATCGTCAGCATATATGAGTTGCCGGGTTGTGTGATGCATGAGATGGGCGCCCGCACCTCCATGCTTAGAGAGCCAATCTTCCAGCTGGTCAATGTATAGGCCAAAGAGTGTGGAGGAGAGGGGGCAACCCTGACGCACTCCAATACTACTGATTATTGGCTATCCTGACGATGTGATACGGCCTGAGCATGCCTCATATAGCCTATATACTGCATTCTGCAAGTCAAGGGGGATCCCCAGCTGCCGCAGTCTGTCCCATAACCTGTCCCGGAGCACTGTGTTAAAAGCTTTTGCGAAATCCACGAAACAACAGTACAGGTTTTGCCGGTGATTCCTGTATCCTCAATCAATGTGCGCAGAGTGAAGATAAAATCAATGGTGGAATGCCTGGGCCGAAAACCTGCCTGTGTGAGAGCTCGCACATCTGCATCCTCTGCCCATATTGTCAGCTGCTGCTCAAGGATGCCAGCCAACAGTTTTGCAAAGAGAGAACTGACCATAATAGTACGATAGTTGGCCGGGCAGTGAGGGTCCCTTATATGTTCCGTTCTCCAAGATTTTTTAAAAAAGTGATTGCAGATGGATACTTTCTCCAATCTCAATACTATACACCAAGATCGGAAAGTAATTAGCTAAAAGAAAGACTTATGCATCAAAATTGGAATAGGTTCTCGGCCTCGACACCATGAAAGCCACGTCGTCCCCATCTTTGTTTTTTCTCTTCCCCAGCTTCATTTTATCTTGCAGCAGCTACTGGGTTCTGCTGGTCATGCTTCCTATTTTTGTACTCCTGAAATCTTTCCCAAACTTTAGGCTCAATATGGCAGGGGATATCTTTGGCATTCTTTTTGTACAAGGCTCCCCTACACAAAGTGATCAATAAGTACACATCAATAGTACAAGATAAATGGTTTCAACTATGCTACTTACTTCTAGTGATTGTACATATGCCCTGCTAAAAATAACATTTCCCTTACGGTTGTCCCTTTAACATATCGTGCTTCCATGGTCCACAATTTTTCTCTTAGCTTTGTGGTATGTGGTACTAGTTGGTCATACTTGGCTTCTTTCTTTATTCGGATGGCTTGTGAAAAACAAGAACAAGCAGCAAATTGACAAAGAGGCAAATATGTCATTTGTTAACACTTTAAATAGTTTTGTGGTTCAGGCTTCTTTTTGATGCCTCCCTTTGTGACACACGCCATCTCGGATGCAAAAAACAAGGGAGATATCATGCAGACGACCAATTAGCACTATGATGCTCCCAAAATTTATACGATGCTCCCATCGTATAAATATGGGGAATTCCACTCCCGTGGCAACTACATCACCATGGAAGGGCCCTCAGTCTAACTCGGACCACTTGGGACACGGGCGAGGAACATGGAGGTGTCATTCGTCCCACGTCCTCTATGGGAGTCCTATACATCGGAAGCGTACATACCTATTAGCACACAACAATCATGCTCAAAATAATATACCACCACGAAGGGTGGAACATCCATCATCATCATACACATGGTAATACAAGTACAAGATAATATAAGCAAAATACCATAAATAAGGGCTCTACTCTGGGCTCATACTCCATGGGGTCGACTGACGGTCAGGGCCTCAAGATATCAGCAGACAGATGTATAACATGGCATTGGCTGGCATAGAACAATGGCTAAGGTAGTCCACTTCATCCGCCCCTCCTGTGCACACTTTACAGACAGGATGAAACATGCTATAGCGTGATTGTAGCCTTCTAGAGATGCAATTCCATGGAATCACCCTATGAGACTACTTCAAGTTACATCTCCTCGGTCCGATGAGGCCGGTCAGGGAGGCGTCCCCTCCCCGGGCATGAGGATCCCGCAGTGTGCTAAAGAACATGTGCTACCTCAGTGACCCCTGCATCCGTACCCGACTTACTCCCCTAAATCTAAAGGCCGGCTCACTGCACCCATTCGAGTCCAGGATGTCTATATAGCACGTCGCCTGTGACCCAGAGAGTGTCAGACCCATACCCGACCCACATTCAGTGACCGACTATAAGCCTAGCACACTATAGGAGTCTTGTAGCCAAGCTAGGCAAGACCCCACCCCCCCTTTCACCATCATACCCGTTGTCTAGTGCTGAATCACAACATAGCATCCACAGCCAGGTGGGCTCTTGTACACATGCCGCATTTACTGGGTCTTGAGGGTTCTAGCTAGAGACATCTCTACTTCTAAGAAGCTTTCAGGTCTCTACCCTCCCTTAACCCCAGACACACAGGAGAAACAGAAAGAAGAAGAAGAGAACACAATCATAATCAAAGTATTTATCATCATCTTAATAACACATAAAAGAGAAATTAACCATTGCATCTAATCAGAGAAGGGTTAGCTAATGCATAGACTAACTAGGGACTAACCGATCTCTTTGCTAGAGCCATTGTCACGAAAGGCTTCCATTCCTCAAGTCTGGCGGCAGCAGCTGTGGCTCCTCCTTCCTCCAACTATCCCCAAATCGATTTGGGGCAGAATTGGGGGTAGGACCTCAATTTGCCCTCCAAACTTAGCAAGTTTCCCCTGGCCAATTGAATTGGGCCAGGTAGCACTGCCTAGTTGGCTGACTTTTACTAATTAATAACCTAATTAGTCTACTTAGGTTATTTACCCACGAATATTTAAGCATAGTTAATAAAACCCTTTTAAGTTAGCACAAGTTATCCCCTATCGACCCATAACGGTCTAATTATGCTCTGGTGACGTGTCATAGTATGTATACATAGTATAAATACATGGAACGTCACATTCTCCCCCCTTGGAATAATGATGTCCTCAGCATTGGAGTTAGTTTACCTAGAGGAAAAAAAAAAACAATTAAGTTATAAAAGATAACTTTATTTGCTGAAATAATACAGGACTATATAAAGTTGTTCTAGGACCAAAGTCCCTTAACAATAGACAAGAATTACCATATCAACAAACTTAGATAGGAGCACACATACAAAATAACAGTTAAATAACAAGAGATGGGGCATTTAATGCTAATATTAATAGTTCCAGGTATATATCTTTCAGTAGCCATGTAACGTCTTTTTATGCACGTTGTGTTTCCTAATTTGATGATGCAATGAGATTTCTTTAGGCAAATATTAAGTGAAGGATATGAACGTGTATTTTGAACCGCTTGTAGAGGAATTGGAGACTTTATGGAGAGGAATAAATATGTATGATATTTCTAGGCAACCACACAATTTCATGTTCCATGGGATACTATGCTTCACAATTCATGACTATCTTGGATTGCGTGTTGCATTGGGTATGATGCTATCATTCATTCATTGTATGTTTTGAATAAGCTTTCCACTATAATTTAAACGATTGGAAGTATATTCCAAAGGATTGCAAATTAGCGAAAAATGTAGATGTCCTTCATGTGGCTAGAATTTATCATCGTATAAATCACCACACCTATCAAAAGATGATGTACACTGGCCATCAAAAATACTTGCCATCAGGTTATCATCTTTGTCAAGGTGATTATCCTACTCAACGGCAAAGAAAGCAATCTAAAAAATAACACAACCATTCCATAACACATTCCACTAACAACCTTCAAAAAGCATTCGAAATTAAGACCCCACCACATATTTTGAAACCCAACAATTCATGTACAAACACATATAACCACTTCACAAATATACAAACAGATATTACACCATATAGTACTTGCTACTATCCACATCCACCTACCACATTATGCCCCTTGCCTAAAAAACTAAAAATAGCAAATAGGGGGCTAGTACTCGAACCTATACTCCCTTCAATTAGATTTCCAGAACATCTAAGTTGTGTAATATTTATTTCATAAATCATATCCATATTCCCCATATATGACAAACAGATTATTTTGTCACATAGTTTCCCAATGACGGAAGCAACTAGATGATGAAAGCAATCGGGGAAACCTGCAACCAGAGAGACCTTACCTAGGATGATGAAAGCAATCAGGGAAACCTTATTGTAATTAACATGTGGTGGTCGAAACAAATTTTAAATAAAAATACATCTTGCACTAGATCAAGACCATTGCTGGTGAAGCTTGCACTAGATCAAGACCATTGTTGTTATGCTTGGCATTTTTATGGGGAGCATTTTTCAGTGAAGTTCAAAACATGGCATCTCGTCATTGCTGTGAAGCGGCTATTAGGTAGATCATTTTATTATAATGAATTTAATTGAATGACAACAAAATTATATTATAGTAGTATGGAAACGTCCAGTATATGATAGCAAATAGAAATACCTGGATTTATATTTATAATAATTAAATGCGCATATTACGCCTGATTGATTGCGTCCAGTACAGGAGGCCATGTGCATGCCTGCAATACCCCATGATCT
Source organism: Isoetes taiwanensis (assembly GCA_021234155.1). Classification (NCBI taxonomy): domain Eukaryota; kingdom Viridiplantae; phylum Streptophyta; class Lycopodiopsida; order Isoetales; family Isoetaceae; genus Isoetes; species Isoetes taiwanensis. The sequence goes on from JAJEKV010000019.1 coordinate 14,748,943, forward strand.
TGTGGGCCATTTTCTTCATCCTTATTCTGTAAAGGAGTTGTTGATCTTTGTTTTACTACGAGCTAGAATATTCAATTCAAACCCATTTTAACTCTGCAAGTCAGCGGATGTCCATGCATCGTGCCGTATGCTTTTGTATGCAGGAAAGTGAAGAAAAAGTACTCGGGTCTTCATCCTTGTCCTTCTCAATGATTTCAGCATAAAATAAATGCTGAGTTTTACTAGATGCCAATCATTTAAATTGTATAACTTCAAACCATCAAATGTTTCTTCTAATTGATGCGATTTGCTCTTCAACCACCAAAGAAAAGAATAACATAAGAATCAACCATAAGCATTTCTTATGCTTATTTTATGTTTCTTTTGTTCTTAATTGACTTTGTAGAGATGAGTAGTATGTTCGGCAGAAACAGAGTAAGATATAAGAACTCAGATTACGCATTCATAGAAATAACAAGTAGCCCACATGGTGTATTTATTTACGCGCTTGCTCATCTCAATCATGGTGATAAATGATCAACATGCTTCTGTAAGCACATGGCATTTTGGCATATATAAAAGGTTCTTCTGCACAGCATTCAGCTGTACTTGGGGATCTGAAGTTGCATACAGAGGAAGCAGAATTGAAGATCCTTCTATCTCAGAAGCCCTCCTAGGAAGATTATCAGAGTACCTTTCCAAATAGAGTAAGTACAATGGAACTCCATACAGTGTTTCGACCTTTTAAGTTTTTCTGTTTTCTGAAATGCAAAAATCTATAGGCAGAAATGGGATCAGTGGTAATCTTCTTCATCTTCTCTATGTTCAAAATAACTCTGGCACAATGGTCAAGTGGACATGCTACATTTTACAGTGGGGGAGGCGGAACAATGGGTATGTATACAAGGCACTTATCACCTTGATTTTGATGTTGAAGCTGGATAGAACTTTCAATCAGATCTATAATTTTGGACTCTTGTTTAAACAGGTGGAGCCTGTGGCTATGGAAATGTGTATACCCAAGGATATGGATCAAATAATGCAGCTCTTAGCACTGCCTTGTTCAACAGTGGTCTCGCGTGTGGAGCTTGCTTTGAGATCAGATGTGTTTCTGATCCAAGATGGTGCAGCCAAGGAAGTGTTATAGTTTCTGCCACCAATTTTTGTCCTCCAAATAGTGCTCTGCCAAACAATGCAGGAGGATGGTGTAATCCTCCTCTGACTCATTTTGACTTGTCTCAGCCTGCTTTTCTTCAAATTTCTAGGTCCGCAAGCGCAGGGATAATTCCAGTGAGCTACAGAAGGTAATTTAAATCTCCCTTAACACCAACTAAAAGCACTTTTCTGTATTGGAGATTAGGGATCATGCAAGAAACTATACTCCATTTTCTGTTTACGCACCAGCTGATTGATATCCATTATATAGGATTCTCATATATAGCTAGCACAGATTATGCGTTTGAAGAACTAAAAATTGCCATTTTTCCATAAAATCCAAACCTTGTTGATGTAATTTGTCTCGATGTGATGATTTTATTTTGTGTGATAATTTTATTTCCACAGAATGTTCTGACCATCTGTTTCTACGTTTCCAGGGTTCCATGCACCAAGAAAGGAGGAATAAGATTCACAATAAATGGCCATACCTATTTCAATCTCGTGCTTATAACGAACGTCGGTGGAGCAGGGGATGCGCATGCAGTGTGGATCAAAGGATCCAAAACTGGATGGCAGCAAATGTCAAGAAACTGGGGTCAAAATTGGCAGAGCAATGCAAACTTAAACGGGCAAAGTTTATCATTCAGGGTACAAACAAGCGATGGAAAAAGCGTTACCTCTTTCAATGCGGCACCATCGAACTGGGCATTTGGGCAGACCTTCAGCGGTGCACAATTCTAAAGCCATCGCCGGAGAAGATGTTCGTGGAGCTACCTCAGCTTCCAGCATCAAGCCATGGCCGTCGCCATGGCCCATTGTCGGCCCATCTTTTTGATAATTTGGCCACATTATACATCATAATATGCTGACATGTTTATCAACCAAATTGTACAGCATTTATAAAATTTATAAGCCTACTTTGATCAGAACTTGAGCGATAGAAAACGTTATATATACAATTTCTGCAAGTTATATCTTTCAATTTGACCATTTCAATGATTATTGAAAAGATATTACACTTGAAAGGAGATCGGTCCTATATATAGCCGTGAATTTGTCTCATATCTATTCAAATAGTGTATTAGCCTTGACAATAAAGGAGTAATAGATGAAAGTCTGGGCACCATTTGTATTGTTATAGAATAGAATAGAATAGAATAGAATAGAATAGGGTTTTTATCGTCCACGGACCAATTGGTCTATGGCACCCAAACAGGAGACGCAGCAAACGTATTACTGTCCGGGTTATCCCTCCCCCCTCCCCCCACGGCCCGTAGGGTTGTTTGGGGGAAAAACCATGACATGAACATGTTTGTTGTTAAACTTTACAAATACAAATATAAATATACATCATGGTGGAAAGAAATATGTACATGTATCAGGTAAGTGCCCAAGAACTGAGCTGATCTCGGCGATCCATGATCTCGTGAGGCTATCAATTCCAAGCTCCGTATCGAGCCCGTGCTCAGCGTCTCATGCAGGGGCTGGCCAAAACGGACCAGCTCAGCATAGCATATCTAAATGTTATCATAGGCCGGACAACTCTGAAGAGTGTGGCATTTGTCTTCCACAGTTCCAACCTGGCAGCGTTGACAAATCCTCTCCTGACGCGGCTCTCCAATCCATCTCCCCGTCTCAATCCGGAGATGGTGTGCACCTGTGCGGATAGAGGCAATGTCTCTGCGCTTTTTCATGAGTATATGAGTGCGCATGTAGCATTTCGGGGCCCCGCCCCAACATGAAATTTACATGGCGTTGATAATGTCCCATCTTGACCTGTTCGAGGGTGCTGGCATCCCATAGCTTGCTGAGGAAGCATGTGTCAAGGTACTGTCTGAGACTGTGGCGATCTGCCTCCGTTTGCACTCGGATGCACATGTGCTCCTGCACATCCCATCTGGCCAGCCACTGAGCTCTCTTTTCCTATCAGCAGGCTTTTAGGCGTTGAGGCCCCATTGCCACAGTGTAAGTGAGGTTAGGGAAACAAGTATCGTCCATGCTGACCACCTTCTGAAAGTAGACAATGTGTTTGTCAAGCCCCCCCCTCCCCCCCCTCCCAAAGAGGCAAGAAATATGTTTCATGCAACAGTATCTGGTATGGGACTGTGGAGTTCACCCCAGGGCCCGTGCCAAAAAAGCTTTCTGCACCTGCTCTAAGGCATTTCAAGTGGCGAGGGAAATCACCGGGCCCCAGACCTCGATCCCACACAAAAGCACAGGTTCTACTAGCAGAACTTAAATAGGTGCGATTGGTGGGCCCAATTATCTGACTACGCCTTGTGAACGTTTGTTGCGCATTGCATAGAGTGCCTTCCAATGTCACTGCTACGGTTGTGACTGATGGAATTGTCGAGTTCATGGTGGACGGGGAACTCCACCCCAAATATTTGTAGCGGACACCACTTCAACATTTTGGCCCACGATAAGTGAGGGTTGAGCACTTGGCGATGAATGGGCGATCACGAGAACTACCTTGGTCTTGGCTAAGTTGACGCGCATGTCAATCACCTGATAAAATGTGCCCAGGGCATTGAGATGGCGTTGCATGTCTGCCTGAGTGTGTGCTAGGAGGTCCACATCATCAGCATAGATCAGTTGCCTGGTGATCTGATGTAGTAGATGAGCCCCAGTGCCTCCATTATCAGCGAGCCATCTCTCCAGCTGATCAATATACAGGCGAAATAGCGTGGGAGAGAGAGGGCCCTAGAGGGAGAAAGTGGCAAGGCCTTAGAGAGAAACTGACAGGGTGCTAGAGAGAGAAAGTTGGCAATATCAAATTTTTAATGCTCATGTAGTTCAGCATTTAATGCATATAGTGGAAAAGAGTAAGACATTAATGACCAATATTCAATATATAGAATCGGCACAGATTCAACCAATGAGACCACTATTTTTGCATAGATTAAATCTCATCTTTAGCAGCTTATCAATAGTGCATTCATTCGAATCCAATTACATACACTTTGAAACTCCTTTAGATTAATAATGCCATCAATTCTACAGGCATAATCCGAAAAAATAATAATAATTGTTTTTCCATACAATTAATCATCTATACCATTCTCAAAATAGAATCTAGTTTCCTTTGCAAACTGTAAAAAGGTACAAACCTATTCCTTCTTCTTTATTCTTTTTATTCCATCCTCATACTCGTTCCCTCCTGGCCCTTGATCCAGGGAATATACTAGTGGATATTCCTTATCATCCAATCTTGACCACCAGGCCAAAAAGAAGATGGGGTCAAACCCCATTTTCCACGTCACCCTATGATTTGAAGGCCATGGTTTTAAGGTCAATCATACAGTAATCATTCAATCACATAACATGAAGGTAAAGGTAAAACTTTTTAACGTCCACGGAACCCAATCGGGTTATGGGACCAGAACAGAAAAAGAGGGCATGAGCCCTAACAGAACTCGGGGGCTATGCCCCCTAACCAATCTCAAATATCAAGAACCAAACAAGCGGGCGAAAGCCCAAGCAAAACTTGGGGGCTATGCCCCATATAAAATAACAATACAACCCATAAAACGAACTAGAACCAAATCCAAACGTAGGCAAGAAGCACCGGACTATACAAGAACTGTCCAAGGGTCAATCGGCCAGCGATCTCGGATGATAGCTTGGAACATAGCATCTACCTCACACAAACATGGGAAACATAGCTAGAAAAACAAATCTGACAGAAATGTGTCATTAAATCTCAACAAACATTTACTCATAACAAGGTATTACATTACAAAAAAAAATTGCATTTCATAACGTCATTACAAAATATTGATAGACAACGTAGGCACAGAAACTTGGCCTTCCTCAAACAACCTGCACTTGTGCAAGGAGTTGCACGGCAGACTGCAATAGATGACAACCGTCATATTTGCTTGCACAGAGCTTGTTGCACCTGCCTTGCATCCCATAACCAAAATGAAACTAGAGGCATAATCCTTCCATTTTCCACAAATACAACAATCACCCTTTTCTTCTAAAAGCATGGTGGCCGCCCTCAAAAAAATAAGCCCTCAAAGGAACCGGTGAAAACTTGGTTCCCTGCAAAACAGAGAGATGTGTCTATGAAGGAAAGGGCCCACGAGCATCTACATCCACAACTAGGACTCCTAGAAATCTCCATGAGCATTTGCATCCGTAATCGGGCCTCCTACAAATCTTCATGTATGCCCGTGTGTATGCAAAAGGGAATCATAGAATCGCTATAGCCGGATGATGGGCATAGTGCAACCGGGCGCCATTGCCATGAGCTTCGGTTGCCATATCTTCTTAACCCTATGGCGATTGGGTGCCATCGCCCTATACAAAATATCTCGAAATTCCGGCTCGATGAAACTCCTTGGCCATAGCCCGCCACCGCCTTGCCAAAACCCTACCAAAAATAACTCTAAAAACAAACCAAAAACCATAGAAACCCCAAAAATCTATTTACTCACATCATCAAAATACTATTTAGATATCTGAATACCCCCTTCAACCATGCCAAACCATATGTAATACCCTGCCCTTTAATTGCAGAACATAATCTGATCCATTCAGAGCTCTCAGGCTGGGCAGCTTCCGTGGTCCTTCAAAAATGACCTGGGTCCCCATTTTCCTTGCAAAAATGACCCTTAAAACCTGCCATCGCTTTCCCTTCTCACTTGCGTACAAAATCAACCCTTCATCTTCCCATTCCTGTCATCTTTTTGCATTTCCGTTCATTTCCTCTTCCAATAATGTGGGAGATACCCTAATCCCAACCATTCAATGTCTTTAAGTTTTTCTTTTCAACGGTGGACTTGAATGTTTGGGTCTAATATGGTCCAAATTTGCAACAATTTCATGCATGGTATTGCATGTACCATGCCTGCAAAAAATACAAGCTTATGCTATTTTATAACTTTATTTTTGCAATTGTAACATAGCATGCAAATGTCCCATAATCCCTCAGGACATATGCCAGCACTTACTTCAGCCATATGTGACAATTATAACCGAAGCTCAAATCTAAAAGGTTGCCATGTCTAAGAGTTCTGCTCTATTTTCAACATTCAACCATGCAAAAATCACATCCGGATTGCAACACTTCCATGACAAACCCTAGTGTGTTTTCTTCATGTACTTTACCTTATGAGGTAAGCTCTCTTATTTTGAATAGCTCCAACTTTACTGCATCCGGGGTCTCTTCTGTTCCTATTAATGCCTCAATTGGCCTCCAATTACCAGCAAACTCTCGGCTTAATCCTTTAGCTCTTGATGGTGTATCTTCTGCCTCACTTTATGATCTATAACAATTTCCTTCTCTTCCTTCATCTCAGTTTGTTCCTGCTTCTTCCAACCCCCACTTGCATCCTGGTTCTAAAACCCCTAGTGGTGTAGCTCCAATGCATGCTACTTCTGTGCCAGCAAGTGCTTCTACTACCCATGCTGTTCAGTGATTGGATTAAGGGGGATATGTCTTCCAGTGTTAGAAGTGCCTGGTCTCTGCCACTATGAATATTTTGGTTGCAAATAATAAACATGATGTCTCGGCATATTTGAAGGAGTTGCAATCTATCCTGATCATATGGATGTTCAGTTACCTTCGAGGATGTTTTTATGAGTCGGATCGGTGTGCTAGTATGTTTGCTAATCTTTGGTGAACTGTGATTGCAATTGATCACAACTAGTCACATTTGCGGTGTGTTAATTTGGTTTCTCATCTTGGTTGTATGTCATTTCACGGGCAGTTCCTTGATCTCTGTAGGATGGGTTTTGGTTTAAGCAGCATCTCGAAAGACTAAAGTTGCCTACTTTTGAGTTCTTGAAAGTTCTTGACAAAAAGAATAATTTTTTCTTGATCATGTTTGATTCTCCTGTTCCTATGGATAAGCTTGCAAAGCGTGGAGTAGAGCCCTTATGGGAAAACTATCTGCTATATCAAGCTTACACACCTGGTTTTGCACCTAATAAATCAAGTGCTCTCCGCATGCCTTATTGGTTTGCTTTGGAAGACTTTCCAATTGAAATGCAAGTTCCTGAGTTCATGGTGGCTATTGCTAACGGTTTGGGGTTGCATCTTGCCCACTCTATTGTCAATGGTCCTCGCGTTTGTGTATCTCTGCCTATTTCTGCTTCATTACCAAAGTCTGTTATGGTTAGGAGTGGCCCTCTGTTCTTTAGATATCATCTATCTTTGCTCAATGGTCCTGAGTTAAGTAAGATGTTCCCTGATATTGATACTTTTGCTGCTTACCGCCTTGCTTCTCCCTTGAAGCCTGTTCTTTCTTCTACTGCTGCACCTGCCACTTTCACCTCTACTGTGACCACACATCTTATTGTTGCTCATGTGCCTTCATGTCTTCCTATTATGTCCTCCACGCCTACTCAATCAATCCTTTCACCTCCTGCCCAACATCAGCCATTTGATGACGAGGTACGTCGTAGATTGCAAGTCATTCAAGAGACACAAGAAAGGCGGGAAATGATGAATGAGGGATGGCAGCGAGTCAGTTTAAAGAAGGCGGCACGAAATAAGCATGCACATGTCAGACCACGCTCTTCTGAAGGCACACATGGAAGGGTTGAGCGGAACGGAGGCTCTCCCTTACCACCTGCGGGTCAGCATACAGAGGGAGCTGATCTAGAGTGTTCTTCTACTGAGAGGGATGAGCACAGCGGAGGCTCTCTTTCGCCAGGTATCTTATACAACGGAATGGTGGAACAGAGAGGAGGCTCCCCCTTACCAATTTCCAAAACACAATGGGCAGATCTCCCACTTGATGATGCTGCTGAGATGGATGTAGAACATCATCATAACGTACTATCTTGGAACGTGAGGGGTGTAGCTTCTTCCCCATGTAAAAGGAGCAGGATATCTAATTATTTGTCTAAGTTTTTGATGGATTTTTGCTGTCTTCAAGAGCACAAGTGTTGTAAAGGTGGGGTGCAGAAGGTGGCTGCAATTGTGGGTCCTCATTACAATGTCTTGGTTGCTGCTTCTAACTCAGCTAAGGCTGGAGTCCTGACTGCTTGGAAACCTTCCCTTAATGTTACTTTTACTCAAGTAGACAGATTTGGACGGTGGATAATAGTCAAATGGATGGATACGGGGCAAGAATGGGGAATTGTGAATGTGTATGCACCTAATCAGCCATATCAGCGAGGCTCTCTGTGGGCCACTTTACGGACTAAGATTATGCGGCTCGGTCATAATGTAGCATGGCTACTAGTTGGTGATTTTAATATGGTTGAGTTTGAAGCAGATAGGTGTGGTAGGGGTGCACAGGTTGTTCAGGGATTTGAACGTGAGCAGTGGAGGCATCTTGTGCTAGACTGCAAAATGGTAGAGGTTGATGGAGATCAGTCTTTTACGTGGTGTAATGGCTGGACTGGACCAGGTAAAGCTTACGTTCGGCATGATCTTGTGTATTATAATGTAATAGCTGCTGGCTTACTGGGTAACTTGCAAAGGACAAATATGCTGGATAGTTCCATATCTGATCACAATCCACAATGGCTTTCGATTACAGCGCCAGTGCATAGACGAGCTACAAGAACCTATTTCAAGCTTAACACTCGATATTTGTCAGACCCAGAGTTTACTGATGGTTGCAGGCATGCCTGGTCCTCTACATTTTCTTGTCTTCGAGGTATGTCTGGGGTTGTTGACGCTTTGGCAGCAGTTAAATCCTTTGCTAAGCATTGGGGACGTAGGAAGGCGCAGGCAGCTAGAGGCCGGCTACTAGCTTTGTATATGGAGCTTCAAATGTGTCGTTCACAAGCCCCTTCATCAGGTATTCGAAAGAAAGAGTTATTGGCAGAAATAAGAAACATTGAGTCTATACAGATAACTCAAGCTCGCGTTAAGGTCGGTTTGGATTGGTTTAAATTGGGAGATAGGTGCTCTCACTTCTTTTTTAGGGCGGCAAGGAGAAGACGTGTGTCAAGCTCCATATCTTCGCTACTTCTACCTGGTGGCTCTGAAATTTCTGATGCTGCACAGTTAAAGCAGTTTCTTTTTTATCATTTCTCTACTTTTTTTGCTGATCAGTCTCTGCCCTTCCAAGAGGACATGCAGGAGGCAGTTTTATCTAAGATCTATCCTATTATTTTCCCACGGCAGCGTGTTCAGTTGGAATCAACTATTATTGTCGATGATTTGCATTCTGCTGTAGACTCTTTAAAGAAGAATAAGTGCCCAGGCTTGGATGGTTATTGGAGAGTTTTTTCAAGCTTATTGGAATTGGCTTGGTGATGACGTCTTCAATGCTTTCTCTGAGTTTCGTCGGTTCAGGAGCTTGGGTAAGATCATCAACACTGGTTGCATTTCCCTTAGCCTAAAACTATCTCGGATTGGCGCCCTATAAGTTTGTTATCTATAGTGTACAAGATCTTTGCTAAGGCCTTAGCAGAGAAAGTGAGGGATATCTTGGCAGAGTCTATCTCCTTCACGCAATCAGGATTTTTACCTAAGTGTTGTATTCTTGATAATGTGGCCGCCGGGATGTATTGGGCGCGTCTTAAGGGTCAGCACATTGTATATCTCAAATTGGATTTTGCTAAAGCCTATGACAGCATAAATTGGAATTTCCTACAAAAATGCCTTCTGGCATTGGGATTTGGAGAGTTGTTTACTAGAGCTGTAATGAAGCTCCATCTTTCTGCTCGGTGTACTGTGCTTTTTCAGGGAGAACCGTCGGCTGTGTTTTCTGTTGGTAGAGGAGTTCGACAAGGATGTCCCCTTGCCCTGTTATTGTTCACTATTGTGGCAGAGGTATTGTCCCAGCTATTCTCTTCGGCTACTCAAGATGGCGTAATTCAGGGATTAACTATGAAGGATGGTTCTCAAGAAGTGTGTAATCAGTATGCCAATGATACATTCCTCCTTCTAGTGGCTGAGGATGATAATCTTCAGAATGCTAAGCTTTTGCTGGACTCTTTCTCCCTGGCATCAGGGGTTCTTGTTGGGTGGCTAAAGTGCTCTGCTTTATGGACTTTGGATGTGGATGTTCTTCCCTGTATTTACGAGTATTCGTGGAAAGTGCTTCCTCAAGGGAAGGCCACTAAACTCTTGGGCATTCTTGTAGGTATACATATCTCTACTTCAGATGCATGGGATGTTATAGTGGAAGGCCTGCATAAGCATCTTTTTTAGTGGAATACAGCTAAGCTTTCTCTGGCTGGGCGGATAGTAGTTGCGAAGCAGGTTCTCAACCACACTCATGTGTATATGGCATCTGCTGTGCTTGCCTCACAAACAAAGTTTCAAGAGGTTGTCACAATTGTCCGTAACTTCATTTGGGTAGGTACTGAGACAGGTGTAGTTGTGAAGGTCGCTTGGTCCACATGTATAAAACCAAAATTTATTGGAGGTCTAGGTATGATTAACTTTCATTTACAGAGTAAAATTATGATATCTAAGTTCATTTGTCGCTACTTGGTGGGTATGGTACATTCGCCTGGAATGAGATTGGTTGCACAAGCACTTGGGCAGTGTATTCCTTTTGGGAAACCGGCACTTAGGGCAGTTCTTCCTTGGTGTTTATCAGCTTCGTCTATATCCGAATGCTTCCCCCTTCTTGAAGGGACTGCTTGATTCTTAGGAGACAGTTCGTGTGCTATTTAAGATTAATCCAGGTGTGTGTCCACAGGCAAGTTCTCTGTGTTGGTGGATTCCTCTGGATAATCATATGCCTCTGTGTGCTACTGTGCATCCATTGACTCAGCGGCATTGGAGGCGTGCTGATATTCTCACAGTTGGTGCTTGGTATGAGGCAGGACACTTGTTGACTTGGGATACTTTTTAGACTAAGTTTATGCTATCTCGATGAGACAGAGCTCTGTGGCAAAAGCTGGCTGGTACCAGACGCTCCTTCACAATCAATTGATGTGCCTATTTGGACTGGTCCCCAAATTGTTAATGCACAACATCTTGTGCATTTGTTATATCATTGATGTTGACATTGTCCCCCCCTCAGGCTGTAGGCAGCTCCGCATTCCCCCTCCTCAGTGGAAGCGTATGTGGTCCTGGGTCTGGAATAAATTGTTGCATCCCAAAGTTTCTACCTTATGGTGGCAACTCCTTCACAGATGTCTATGGGTTAATGTGCTGGTTCATAAGTTTTATCCCCGCATTTCATAACTCTGCCCACTGTGTAAGTGGCAAGTTGAGAATATCGAGCACTGCTTCTTTCTATGTGACCAAGTTCAGCCAGTTTGGTCATGGTTACTATCTCTCTTCCATGTGGTCTTGACTAGCCAGCAGGTGCTTCACAAGGCCTCCAAAATTGAACCATTATAAATTTTTTTTAATGGTTTGTTGGTGAAAACCAAATCCATAAATCAGTACATGTTTGTGGGTTCAAAAGTTTACAAACCATGTCTAGTTATCTAATTTGGTTCATCAACATATTTTTTAAAGGTGTTAAGACAACATTGTTTTATGACATGGTATTGAAACATGGCAATCTTAATTGATTTTTATAACAACTTAACCTATATGATATTCTAATATGGTTCATCATCATATTTTTCTAAGGTGATAAGACAACATTGTTTTATGACATGATGTTGAAACATGGCAATTTTAATTGGTCTCTGTAACAGCTTAAACTATATGATATGTACTACTGTTTAATAGGTCACATTTATTAGACTGGTATTTGATCGCATCTATCTTCTTCAGTATATTGACATGGTAATGTTAAACGCATAATTATCATGACATTTTATAGTGATTAATCACCAGTATACAACCTGGTAAACAATCTTGGTTTAAATATGCTAATATGACTTTTTTACCCTATTTTCTCCATGGTACTAAAACATAATTATTTCAGCTAATTTTTCTAGCAACTTAAAATGTATGATACGAACTAATGATTAGTATTTCAAGTTTAATGGAATGGTATTTGATCGTATCTATCTTCCTTGGTATATTGACATGGTAAATTATTTGGATATTTTGTAGCAATTAATGGACAACATATAAAGCGGCAAATTGACATGGTTTGAATATGATTTTTTTCCCCTATAATTTGAAATAGTTAATCATTACGATTTGGAAACGGTGTAGGTATACCTAGTTTAGACTATATGATATTTAATAGTGCTTCTTGTGTGACATTTAGTGATATGAAATTGGAGCATAATATTTGACCTTTTGCACAATAAACCTAAATGCTTTAAAACGTGTGTGATCACGAAGTAATGTTATATGTAATGATTATTCCTTGGTAAGTTTCGCTTATAAAACAATAATGTTTTTATTTAACCAAACGTGATTGGAGAGTGGAGGGATCTTTAGAAGTTGGCTGAAGGATTATCCTTGCTTTCTTGGTATTATTACATTGAAAACTGGCAATGGCACATGGGAAGGAGAATACTAAATATTAATTCTCATAATCAATTGCCTCTGGATATCTCTGACTTAATTAACTTCCACCACTCGACTGTTAAAATGTATAGTCTACAAAGCAAAAACTAAACTTCATAATTGGTAAAGTGAGTCTGGAAAAGTGGTTGAACATTCATAGGCTATTTCACATTCATAGGCTCTGAGAAGTATGTCGTGCTACAGTGGCAGCTCCAACATACTTTTCTCCAGCGCACGTAGCATCTCTTGATGGAACAGTTTCTGTCGACTTGATTGATGGAGCTGTAGTACAAAATAACCCAGTAAGTAAAGAACATTTTTGGAGCATCACTGAAAACGCGATACATCAGGCCTACTCTACAATCAGAGACATGTTTTGCTGTTGTAATATGATCTATTGAACAGATTTGTTACTGCCTGCCATTTTTTTAAGAGTGTATCTGCCCTGTAAACTGTAAACAGACAAAGCATTCCCTAAAATTGATAGGTAAAGAAGGCTGAGAAAGACATTTCTTGTAGAACTGCTAAAGCCAATGCTCACCAAAGTTCATAGAAGTCCATTTCAAAAAAAGATTGCTCAGCATGGTTCATAGAAGTCCATTTCATTTGGGATGTGCACCCATTTAGCTGTATTATTTAGTTGTCCTTAATACATGTAATTAGATTCATAGCCTTTCTGCTGGGCGTTTAACAGCTTATCTGCCATGGAACGAGTTCAGAAATGTGCTTCTGTCTGGACGATTGAATATTTCTTCTCCATTTACAGATGCATCAGGGTAGTACAGCTGGCTTCCACTGCTGTATATAAGAGCATCAAAATCTTTCACTGATATGCCTTCAGAAGTCAGGACATGCAAATCTCGAAGCATAGTGTCAAAGATGTTGGAGGACCTTGGAATAGTGTCAAAGATGTCACTCGATCAAAATAGAGTATGCTGATTGCTACAATACCATGGGCCTTAGGACTATAAGGTGTTAACTTTCACTTCTGGCTGGGAAAAAACGTATTGGGATCTTGAATTTACTCAGACAGTTGTGCCATTCAGATTTAAGGTTGGTAGTTTCCTCAGCTTGGCAAATAATTCATGACTTTGTGTTTCATGCACAAAGATCAACACCATGTGCTTGAAAAGGTTGAGTTACTGATTGAATCTTCACTACCATCCAACCAATTGTCAGCCAGCATATATGCTCATTAAGCCTTGCCAACAATTCTGGAAGCTTAAAGAATCGTCGATGCTGTTATGAGTTGGCAATCAGGCACATGTATGCCATGATCGCATGCTGGTATGCAATTGAACTGACAGGCTTAACTGCCCATTCGCCAATTAGTTAGGTGTTAGTAGGCATTCCTATCAATTAGCTGTTTGGAGGCTGTCCAATCCAAGATGCAGAAACAGTTTCTCATGGTCTCCTCTAGCTTTGTTCTTGTTCTCTAGATCTCTCTGTGTCTGTCTATCTCTGTTTAACCTTGGGATCCTTGGTCATAAATGGACCACTAGCAATGAGAATGGCATATATTTACTGCACAATCTAAATTCAAATGTGAATCATATATCCATGGACCTTTGCTAGATATCCACGGAAGTCATTAGAATAGCTGCTTATTAATGTATCGTAAACTGTAACAGCATCATTAGGGTGCCCCCATGCCATATATGACTTTCCAAGCAACTAACTGGGATAATAACTCAGGTTAAGCAATGGAATCAAATGAAAGCAACTAATTAATTGTAATGTCCAATGTGCATGCACTAACCTGCACAGGATCAACTTCTGAATGCTGTTTCCTGTCTGTCTTTTCAAGTCGAGATGCTGCATAGCCATAGTCTTGAAGTTATGAATACATTGTGATATACATGTGCAATTAGAGAAGTTGAGCAACATATCTCAGTCAAAACATCACATAACCCTATCAGCATGAAAGAAAAGCAAGAAGATCGAAAGTTTTGGAACTTGCAATTGCTACAAAAGAAGCTATATAGAGAACGATTTCAGACATTCAAACAAAGGCTGGACTCACGTTTGTTACCAACAGTAAGAGTAAGCAGTGCTCGAAGGGATATGCCTTGGCAGCTGGACTCATCAATGCACAGCATGGTCACCAGAAGAGGAATGGCTCCCATTTTGGCCAGCATGATCCTTGCCTCTGCATTATGCTTCACACATGTTTTTATTTCTATAGCTGCCATTATCTTCTGAAACACATCCCTGTATACAAGAGATGTGAGAGCAATCAGTTGCCCAGTTATCAGAATTACTGCATATTTACTAGAAATGACTTAATAACGGAATATTATAATAATGATGTAATAACAGAATTACGAAATCCAACAATGCTATCAGAATCATACACATCTGCCACAAGGTTGGTGTCTGGGCAGTTGCAATCAAGAGACTTGCATTTACAGTACCTCTTGGGCGACTCCCAAAAAGAAATCACAACTACTTTATACCTAATCTTCTTGCACGATCCATCCGAGGAATTTTTAGGGTACTTGTCTACATGCAAGGCAACTATACATGCGCTAAAATAATGCCTGGAAGATGGAGCTTTGGGTAACAGCTTATACGAACCAGTAAGGGGATTAACCACTGCTAGTTTCCAATTCGCATGGCTTCTCGTTGTACCCAGGCAAACGAGGCCATGGTCAGAATCTAAAACTTCGCCATAGCCAGCGAGATTTGAGAAGGACAATGCACCCCATTTTGGCATCTGGGATGAGATAAGGACCGCCGCCTGAGCTGCTCCTGGGACTGATCTGAAGAAAATGTACCATGGATCTTGCGCAGAAAGACGACTACGTAGATGTCCAGAATAAATTTCAGACTTCCATGTTTTGCAAACTACGGCAGCTCGAGCTAAGCTTTCCACAGGCAGCCATGATAAGACTTGGAGCTGCAAAAAAATGGGTAATAAGGCGCTCCATATTGCCGGCTCCATCCGTTTGGCGCCCATTTTGCCCTAGCCAAAACATACAATGTCATTCTAAATTGATGAGACCATTCAAAATCACCATTTCATGCCGAGCGTATGCGAGTAGCACCAAAAATAGCATACGTTTCCTTACCTATCCAGTCACAAAAAAAATTCATGCAACTCATAGCCATATATGCACCCATTTCAGTTTTTTTCCAGCCCTACAAGGGCTTGCACCCCTTTCTGCAATTTTAGCCTATCCACAAATCACCTCCACATGAGTTAAATCCAATGTGGCTTACGTTTATACCATTAGATCTCTATTATCTCAAATCTAGGGCAGAAAAGCTCACAAAATAGACCAGGAGATGGAAGGGGTCACCCACCGGGGAATGAAAAATGAAATGAATAGCCGGTCTTTCAACATTTTGGAGTCACGTGTATGTTTCCATAGAGTTCAATAGAGCAGTGTAGCAACCAGTCTGACTGCCTTGCAACAAATTCTTAGTGTCTTGATTTGTTTGGAGCTGACATCTTCTGTTCTTTACATATTTTGAATGGAAAATTCAGAATTTTGGTTGTCAAAAATCTTAAATATGGTGAAAGTAGTCCAAAAGAGCAAGCATCAAGACGGTGGGATATAGCTTCTACTGTGTTGCAGCCACAATTTTACAGGTTCTTAGTCGTTCTTTTCGTTGACTAGGGTATTTTATGAGTTTCTTATGCTTTGTTATTATAGGTATTAACTTCTCTTGTTCAATAGCCTTGGTCGCCATCTTATTTTCGGGCCATCACAAATCAGCAATGCAGAGTTTGGATTCCTTTTGTTAAATTCTTTTGTGCTATTTCGACTATGAGCTTATAGTTTACTTAGAATCACCTTGGTTATTTGTCATTTGTGATGGTAATTATGCCAGCATGCTTATCAGGGCCATTATACCATAGGTGTATAGTCATACCTAAAGACAGCAGAACAAAAGTTTTCCCATTTAAAATCAAAAGACTGGTGCCGCAGAGTTAGCTGAAATCCTGCTGGAAATCTTATCTGTAAGACAGCACGCGGTCTAAAATGAAGGGGTCCTATATCATGCTTCGACTCTTACATCACCTTTCCAACAGAATACATGTTCCATAAATATTTGAAAAATTAAAGCACCGAATCATAAGCAGGTTGAAAAGACTATTCTAGAAAGAATCAAATCTCACCTGATACCAAGTTGAAGTTTCATTAATAGATCATAACTTCTATGGCCTTTGATAACAGTAATATGAGTTTCTATGGGGTCCATGTTGCCAAAGAGTCCCTTTCTATAGTAATAGATACCACAAACAAATTTACCCATTTGCCCAAGGAAGGCATCAAGAAAGGCTTTGTAGTGTGGCATCAAGATGGTGAGGGCATTGCTTAAAAATCCTGTTCTACTAAATCCCACAAGATCTTCTGCAAGCCATAGCCATGAAAACCGTCCACTTCAAGGCACGGTCATCTTTTGCTTCAACAGTGGCTCCGGATCCTTGCCTTAGCTCGCATAACTGATCCGATGCCCATTCATAACTGAGCCGCTCGTTCATAACTCATAACTGGCGGCCCGATGAGAACAATACGCAGAATGTGTTTTTGACTCTGGGCATGAGTCCAGAGCATCTAGTTTACTGTAGGGACCAGCGATTATGACCAACAGAGCCAAACTCGCAACTAGTCTATCTTTCACTCGATGCACTCTAGCCTAGTGCTATAATGTAAAGCTAGCACGTACTTGGCAGTCCGGGCGTTTGACCGATTCTCTACTCCTCAGACATGTGTCTTATGGTAACTTTGGCCTTTTGGATGCAACCGCACAGTCGAAATGTCGTTGCATGTCAACCGGCATGCTCCGGTTGCACAATGTTCAGAGCTCGCGGGCCCATCGCAATGGAGTAAGTTTGGAACTGGCACTTGGGGAGGATTTTTTGTTCTCCTTCTTAAGGTCTCTCTTCGAACCCTCGAAGGAACCCTGCACGCAAGCTCTTGACCCCTTCAGAGGCAGGGAAGGCTGCCAAAACCTAAACCCTACAGATTTACTAGGGTTTAGGTATCGGGGGAATAAAACAGCTCCATTTATTAATCCCACCGTTCAAATATTAGTTCATGTTATAGGAAACGTTCTCAAAAAGAAAAAAATGGACATCCACCGCACGGATGTCCCAACCCCCAAATGTTCCCCTTTACGGACATAAGGCAAGAGGGGAAAATGATGTGCCCCTCCAGTTCGGCCAATCTTGCTAGCTCAAAATGTGATTTTGACTCTGGGCATGAGTCCAGAGCATCTACTTTACTGTAGGGACCAGCGATTATGACCAACAGAGCCAAACTCGATTTGCTACAAGCAACTAGTCTATCTTTCACTCGATGCACTCGAGCCTAGTGCTATAATGTAAAGCTAGCACGTACTTGGCAGTCTGGGCGTTTGACCGATTCTCTACTCCTCAGACATGTGTCCTAGGGTAACTCTGGCTTTTTGGATGCAACCGCACAGTTGAAATGTCGTTGCATGCCAACCGGCATGCTCCGGTCGCACAATGTCCAGAGCTCGCGGGCCATCGCAATGGAGCAAGTTTGGAACTGGCACTTGGGGTGAGGGTTTTTTGTTCTCCTTCTTAAGGTCTCTCTTCGAACCCTCGAAGGAACCCTACACGCAAGCTCTTGACCCCTTCAGAGGCAGGGAAGGCTGCCAAAACCTAAACCCTACAGATTTACTAGGGTTTAGGTATTGGGGGAATAAAACAGCTCCA
Source organism: Isoetes taiwanensis (assembly GCA_021234155.1). Classification (NCBI taxonomy): domain Eukaryota; kingdom Viridiplantae; phylum Streptophyta; class Lycopodiopsida; order Isoetales; family Isoetaceae; genus Isoetes; species Isoetes taiwanensis. The sequence goes on from JAJEKV010000019.1 coordinate 14,767,116, forward strand.
TTTATTAATCCCACCGTTCAAATAGTAGATCATGTTATAGGAAACGTTCTCAAACAGAAAAAAATGGACATCCACTGCACGGATGTCCCAACCCCCAAATGTTCCCCTTTACGGACATAAGGCAAGAGGGGAAAATGATGTGCCCCTCCAGTTCGGCCATTCTTGCTAGCTCAAAATGTGATTTTGACTCTGGGCATGAGTCCAGGGCATCTAGTTTACTGTAGGGACCAGCGATTATGACCAACAGAGCCAAACTCGATTTGCTACAAGCAACTAGTCTATCTTTCACTCGATGCACTCTAGCCTAGTGCTATAATGTAAAGCTAGCACGCATGCTTGGCAATCCAGGGCATTTGACCGATTCTCTACTCCTCGGACATGTGTCCTAGGGTAACTCGGCCATTTGGATGCAACCAAGACGGTCGAAATGTCGTTGCATGCCATGCCAACCGCATGCTCCGCCGCAGACAATGTCTAGAGCTCGCGGGCTATCGCAATGGAGCAAGTTTGGAACTGGCACTTTGGGAGGGTTTTTTGTTCTCCTTCTTAAGGTCTCTCTTCGAACCCTCGAAGGAACCCTGCACGCAAGCTCTTGACCCCTTCAGAGGCAGGGAAGGCTGCCAAAACCTAAACCCTACAGATTTACTAGGGTTTAGGTATCGGGACCGTTCAATTTGTTAATCCCACCGCCAATCGGCACGCCATTTGCGAAACTAATTCAAATGCATACAAATAAGAAAGAGATGGAATTGACCTATGCCCATGTGGAGAACCGTATCTTATTTTCTAGGATCTTCCATCTAAAAAGTTTAGACAATGACGGCTTGTTACCTCCAGAGCGTGCTACTATGCAGTTGCAGTCAGCTTTGAGACATGTCAATCAAAATGTGTTTTCCACCGGTATACTTCATGCAAAGTCACAACCCATTGCCATTGGCTTATGGGAATCATGCAATAGGTATGACATGATTGAATGGAAGGATTTTATCTCTAAAAAAGGTATATTGATTGGATTCCATCAAACAAGGCAATGTACGCCAGATGAAGCGAGGGCTATCCAAGATCTTCACTCTTTGATGGAGGTTCCAAGGGGTGAAGTTTCAGAATTTAAGTCTATTCTGATAAGGGGATCAATTTTTAGAGTGGGTGACACACTTGTGGTAGAAAATAAAGATACAAATGATTATCAATGGTATGGTAAGATGAGATACATTTTTTCTTATAAGCAGGGTGATGAAACAAGTGTATATTTTGCAGCAAATTACTACAGATATCATATCCAAGATAATAAAGTTCAACTTGATGAACCAAGTGGGATGCCTATCTTAGCTACTAGTATGGAGCCATTCAATCATGAATCTATTTTGCCAGTCCAACATATTCTTCGAGAAATATGTCTTTTACCAATGCGAGCAGCAAAAGATAAAAGATTGATCGCATTTGAGACTATTACAACAAAATTGCCAGATAGGCTTCTCCAATTGCATAAGTGTGGTAATGTTCCAATTTGGCCTCTCGTGGATGACGTTGTGCCAATTCAAGCTATAAAACGGGGTGATGCCCCACATCTAGCATCATACGATGGTTACTGGTATGCTTGGATTAATGCAGTTAATGAGAAGGATAAAAAGATGAAGTTGACTTGGTTAGAGCCAAAGAGTAAGAAGGGGCGTAAATGTTAAGGAATTTCATATGTGGAAAAGAGATGGCAGTCTTGGGATTGTCTCTTAAGGGTATTAAACGTTATGAAGGAAGGTGCAGGAAAAAATATCTGCTTCTTCTTGATTGAAGAACCTTCTATTTGAGGTACTTGAGCTTAGTTCATTACCTTTTGTTTTGTAATCATAAAAATCTATTATGTTTACTCTAAGTTCAATCGCTTGCCATAATGTTAAGTAGGCTGCGATGTTTAGCTTTACATTTGGAGCGGTTTAATAAGCTAGCTATAAAATGATTTATTGCCATATTAAGATATCAACCTTGACATTGTAGTAGTTTTTTGAGCTAATCGTTATAAAATTATTAGTTAAGATGGTGTCGATGGTATCTCTATATTTACATATGAGTGGTATCCTGCGCTAAACCTCACAAAACAATTGCCAATTTCTTGGCTAAATGACATTACAAGGTTTCTTACAATATTAAGTAACGGAGGCAAATCATTCACCTTTGGTTTTTTACGTTGCACTAATCGCAAATTTCTAATATTGCTATGAAGTTACAAGCTAGATATCAATTCACTACAAGGTTTCTTTTATTGCGAAGCAACACATTGATTTTAATCTATGTCATTAGTGACACGTTGTTTATTTTCCTTTTGTAAAATTTATTGATAAGGCTCATTTGATTCTACGAAGCCTTACACGCGTATGCTTCCTATATATTTAGAAGCTTTGCATCTTTATTAAGGCTCAAAACAGTTGCATTTGGAAAAATACAATATTAACAACATGATTAACACAAGAATAAACTATTAACGAGCATAGAAAACAATCACATAAAGAAAACCTTAGCATCTTTGCAAATTTTAACGTGGTTCTCAAACTAATAAGAAGAACGCGGTAGAATACAAATTTGTGACAACTAGCATGTAAACGCATCCGAAATTATGATACTAAAAATGTATATAGAAAAATCATTCCATTAAATTAATGATGATTTTCAAAGACCATCATAAACTCTAGAATTCATAAGTTAAATATAGTACGAACTAGGAATGGTTTTGCAAAATCAAGATGTGCTTAAAACACATCTTCTAAACTATTGATGATTTCAAAAAACAATTGTACGATTGTAGAATTCATGTAAGTAAACATGATATGAACTAGCAATGATTTTGCTAAAAAACTATACACTTAAAAACAATCTCACAAATTAATTATGATTTCTATAAATCTTTGAATTAGTACAAAAAATATGATATGAAGCACTATTGGTCTTGCAAAATCAATATATGCTTAAAATACATCTTCTAAACTATGGATGATTTCAAAAAACTATTATATGATTATGGAATTCATGTAATTAAACATGATATAAACTATTAGCGATTTTGCTAAATCAATCTACACTTAAAAACAACCTTATGAACTAATAATGATTCCTAGAAACTAGTGTAAATTTTTGAATTAGTACAAAAAATATGATATTAGCCACTATTGGTTTTTCAAAATCAATATATGCTTAAAACACATCTTCTAAACTACTATTGTACAATCGTAGAAGTCATGTAGTTAAACAGGATATGATTTTGCTAAATCATTGTACATTAAAAAACAATCATATAAACTAATGATGATTTCTAGAAACTACTGTAAATTTATGAATTAGTGCAAATAATATGATATGAACCACTATTGATCTTGCAAAACTAGGAAGAACACATGATTTTTCTTTACATTTTGTATTGTCGTATAAAAAAATCACATATATACTGGTTTTCATGCTAATTTTTTATACAAGTTCAGTTTTGGGGGCCTTGTGCTTCTCGTCATTTATCCTTCCACTTGGAATAGCTTGCAGCAACATGCTTTCCACTTAGCTTCAGGCTGGTTGTTGTGGTCTATTTAGAAAAGACGGCGAATGTGTATCTTCAAAGGCTTATCAGTTAGTGTCGACCAACTTCTTCACGAGGCGCAAGATAGATTGGTGAAGGCATACCTATGTTCTCAGCTTGCTCCTGAGAAAAAAACGCTTGATTTTTGAGGAATATTTGGGTGTCTTATCTTATGCATAGACAGGTGGCTGCACTCAGTGGATTATCTTTGTCTGCTGAGATTTTATTCCTGTCTCTGCATCTATGTGTGTACTTCTTCTGGAATATTGAATAAGAGTTTGTCGTCCTTCAAAAAAAATAAAATAAAATAAAATCACATCTTTTGCCTAGTTTGGATTGGAAAACTGATTTTCACCATGGTTTGACTGCATGACATTATCCCACACACAAATGGTTCCTCGTTCCGAGGGACTCCTTGAAATGCCTTCAGCATTAGCAATCCTTGTAGCAATCATGCATTTGCAGCAACAAGATAAAAAGAACTTAGAGTAAATTTAGAACTAATTGCATTTGATCACCATAGCCATTCATACACTCCCGTAGAAGCATTTCACTATTCACCATGTCAGCAGCAGCCTAGCATCTTCACTATCTTAATTTTACTTGTTCAATATCTTTTGTTGCATCAATGATGGCCAACTACTACAAACTCTGTTACCATACTTTTGAAGCCAAACTTTCCACGATCAAATGCAAAACAAGCCCACCATTTGCGATTTGAATATATCATTATCACTGCCATGTCAAATGTCCCGCAAAGACTATGCTTCTTCAAACAAGCATAGCTAGCCAATTTTGTAATCATGACACAACCAGTTAGCATCACAGAAGTGTTAATATGCAATAAGCTAATGTCATAAGCGAATTCTTGATATTTTCCCTCTTCACAATTCAGTCCTTGAACTAAGTGTTCTTGCTACTCATCATATATGATCCCATTCAACAACTGTTCCTTGTCCATATGAGTCTTAGCTCCTTGGACAATCAAAGACAACATCACATCTTCCTTCTCCTTCAATTTTATACTGCCATGATGATTCGCACTGAGGCCAAAGCTTAAATTTACCCATTAGCTATAAGCATTGGATCCTTTTTAGCTCCATGTTGCAAGATTCGCAACATGCACCAATTTACTTTCTCCTTAAATTGATCTGCATAAATGGCCTCAATAATGGAAACATTTGAAATTAGAGCCTTATTATCCCCCTTTTTTTTAAGTGAACGAGATTTTTTCTATTAATAATAGTAAAGGGCATAATAGGTAGAGTATGCCATTAAGAAATAGGCAACTCAAAATAAAACATGCAGATACAAATATAAATACAAATAGTTCTAGTGTGCTAAGATAGCACACTGGAGTTGTCAATAACATGTTGACATAATTTTCAACAATAAAGTACTGAATCCTCAAAATAGGTTGAAAATTCAAATTTCAGAAGACGAGTCATTTAGTGTGATAGGTTCCTCTGCCAGTATAATCCAATACAAAGTTCTTAGAGTAGCATAGATGCAACACCATGAAATATCCAGAAAATGGTCCCTGTGTATGCGATTGTATAGGTGAAACAAGTAGTGAATGTTCCCTGAGCAGTATAAAACATGTTCATCAACTGACCTGGATCAAAAACCCGTAGGTACAAAATGTCAAAAGCTTGTAAATTAGGGGGCCAGGAGCTAAGGATCAGGTTGGTGATTGGGAGGTGGAAGTACAGGGTTTTGAAAATGATAAGTTACATTTGTCCTTCTATAGTGGGTTGATTTTTGTTTGTTCCATCCATGCTTGATCTCAAAATCAACATCTCTATTAGATCATGATCAATACCTTGCTGAAATAAAGTGTCATCAATGGGTTTTTGTATGGACTCTTCCCGCATATTTACAAGAGTCTCTTGTAATTCACTTTCGCCAATACTTTCAAGTCTTTGGAGATACTTGTCTGCCACTCCCTGCTGTAAATGACATATTTCTGGAATTTGGGTACTTTTTAACTACTTGTACAAAATCTTATCTTCCTTTCACCCACGTCTAAGACATGAAAACAACTAACGCCTTCCTGCCCTGACACCATAGCATGCTCTTTGCTGATTTCTAATTGTGGGTTGCTCAAAGAAGGGTTGCAAAGAAAGGTATCATTTGCTGATTTCAGAGGATAATCTATAGTAACCTTGTATTCCCCTTGAAAGATGTTCATTTCACGCTTCCTCCATGAAGTCTCAGGTTGCACAACATTTAGCCATGTCCGGTTCAACAACAAAGTATAAGTTTCAGTATGCCCTCTCTCGATATTTCAAAACTATGAAATCTAAAATTGCTTCCACCTCATAAACATTGCACAGGACATTTCTTATAACTCCCATAGGCTGCACCTTCATTTGATTGAATGCTTTGAGCATCATAGTTGTCGGTTCCATCATTTTGAATCCAATTTGAAGCATTATATGGTAAGGCATTACATTCACTCCGTTACCTGTATCTATATTGGTTCCTTTGACTAAATATCCATTAATACTCTCATTACAAAGAAATGGCCATGGATTCTTGGACTGCCGGGCTGGTGGCTTTGTTATACTCTTGTTTCTATCATTCAATAGAATTTGTTGGACTGAAATTTCTGATTTTCTTCTTCTTCCTAACTCTTGTAACAAATTAGGAGAGTAAGTGTGGTTTTAATAGCCAAAACTTGGCTGGTCACGTCATCTTCATTTTGTGTACTCATCCGTTGAAGCTAAATATTTTGTTCTTTCACGTGGAACCAAAGATTTAGTTGCTTATGACTGCGTTCTTCATATTCATCACTAATGCCATAGAACATCCTAGCATTCTTTGGACCGACAACACTAGTGATATCAATATGGCTCATAATCCACAAATCAACCTCGTACTAATGATATTCCTGTGCATTTTTATTTTGTCAGAGAATTGATGAAGGTCTCATTTCCCTTCATTACCTTTTACCAAACATACGTTGGCTGATAGTTTTACAAAGGCTCTAGCTCGAGATCCGTTCCTTTGTCATCATGACCTTTGACCGGCATTATAGAATCACGACATCGGGACGTGGGGGTAACGATGAGACTACCACTACATTACTCGTGTTGATGTTGTCTAGGTTTTGTCTATTGTTTAGGGTTTTTTGTTTCTGTTTAGGTCTTGCAGACGTAGTTCATGGTGATCTCCTTTGTTCACGACTCTATTCGCTTTATAACTGATGGAGCTCATTCACGTATTTTATTTTCAGAATAAATCACTTGTATATTGCGCATCTGTATCCTTTTTGTACATAATTAGCAGGTGCCTGCTATACTAACCCCATAGGCCTAGCCATCAGACCCACAAGGGTGGATTCTTGGTGAGCCCTAACCTCTCAAGTGTTTATTCCCATACCCTGTAACAATCCTCCCTTCCTGATGGATGTGGGGCCTGACCCCACGGAGAGAAATCTTATCCACGGGAAACTTCTGACTAACCTTCCTGATCGCCCCTCGTAACACAGGAGATTGCCATGGCAGGGAATCGAACCAATGCTCTGATACAAATTTATTACAGTAATGTCGTAGGGCTAGAGCCATCAGGCCTAAAAGGGTGGATCCTTAGTGAGACCCTCTCTAGGTCCATGTAACAGTGCCATTGCTTCCCAGGCATGGTCTTTACCCTTAGCATGCCATGTATATATTGTATCACTTCATGAATTGTAGATGATTGTAGGCGATGAGCTTAAGCTATTTATTAAAACATGGCCAACCATTTTATAGTGGGTTCGTTTTAAATAAGCACCGTAAAAAGTGGGCACAAAGCTGCTGTTGGAAAGGTCGTCCTAGCTGGTGGAAAATTGCATCAATCGTTCTCTTTCTCCGGCAAACCATGGCGCCCCATGCCGGACTTCTCTTCTTCCTGATCCTGCTTCCTGCTACACTTTACGCTTCGTCTGCAGATGATCTCCCCGGTTGGATGGGTGAAACGTAAGCATTTATTTTTTATTTTTTATTTTTTTTGCATGTCTACAAATCTTTAGTTCTTAAAGCTCAATTGTTGATCTGCCAGAGATCTTGATGAGTTCTTGAACTTGCAGGCATTCTGTTAAGTCTAACGAAGAAGCTGGTATTAGGTCTGTTTTGCATAAACCAGACAGAGTCACGGTGGACCCATCCAAAGTTATTCAATTGTCATGGAAGCCTAGGTATGCTGTGGGAAATGTTCTTCGCATGCTGGAATTTACGAATCTATTTACAAGCGTGTAATCTGTTAAATTGCATAATTTTGTGCAGAGCATTTTTATATCCAGGTTTTTTTAACTGACGAGGAATGTGATCATCTTGTCCAATTGGTAAGTTATTTCACCTGATCTACTGGTTTTAAGTAAGGTTTCTCTATATTTTGAGTTAAATTGCATGCAGTAGGCTGGGGGTTAGCTCCATGTTGCAATGCATAATTTTAATCTGAGCATGGGCTTCCTTACTAGGCCAAGGACAAGTTGCAGAAATCAATGGTAGCTGACAATGAATCTGGCAAGAGTGTTCTAAGCAATATCCGCACAAGTTCAGGCATGTTTTTATCAAAGGGCCAGGTATTTATTGCATAAGTTCTTTGCTGCTGGCATGATAATAAATCAAACTACTTTACTATATTTTAGGTTGTGCATTTCAAAGTAATTATTCTGCAAAATACAAGTGGACTCACACCTTAGAAAACTCCCAACATCATGACACCTCCCATCTTCATCCCTAGTTACTGGAGATCGTGGCTGGTTGATGCCAAGACACATTTGGTGGTATCTGAGAAGCAGTCTATTTACTTGCCTGGTCTAATCACTTTCTGAGAGACACTTTGTTGCCTCTTCAAAAGAACGAACCACATTGTGGAACAATGAACTTCTGTCATCAGCAATATTCCAAAGGAGGAATGTCCAAGAGAGGGAAGTCACGAACTCAACGGTTTCAAGACACAAACGCAGACACAAACGCATAACTCCAGTTTTGCTGGTTGAGAAGGAGAAAATACAAGCGACCTGTCAAAGCAAGAAGAGGAAACCATCCTCTTAACAGAGCAACAATAAAGACTTTTAACAAGTTGGAGGGTGAAACAGAAACTGACATTTAGAAGATTACAGCCTATAAAAACTCTGAAACTTTAAAGCCTCTACCAGTGTCCATTCATTATACCTCTGACATTATGCTCCTACAAGGGTCAGTTAATGCATTGGAAGATCCTGCCCCCAACCATAACTGGTTCTTTTCTGTTCTGTCACTCTATAAACATGCGTGGCATCTTGCTCTACCAGATTTACAAGAGTGAAGGCAACAGGCAGAAGTACAGCTTCTCTAAGTATTATGATTCATTCAACTCTTTTTCTTTGTTCAATATAGTGTAAACCGTAGTTCTCACACATTTTGCTTTGGAGATGTATATGAGATTTTGCAGAAGAACACTTAGAAATTGGCTTCATAAGCTCAATCTTGTTAGGATTGTACATGCCAATTTCAAATTCCAGAATGTTTTATTGTTGTTTATTGGGGGCTCCAGGATGAAATAGTTTCAAGGATCGAGGACAAGATTGCAGCGTGGACATTTTTGCCTAAAGGTATTTGTGTTTTGAGTGTCGTCTCTTCAGTTTTAGTTGTTAGGATCTTTAATAACTCTTTTCCATATTTTTTCTGACACTTGAAAGAGAATGGAGAAGCAATCCAAGTACTTCGATATGAGCATGGTGAAAAATATGAGCCTCATTTCGATTACTTTCATGATAAAACAAACCAAGCTCTTGGTGGTCATCGCGTTGCAACTGTGTTGATGTACCTTTCATCTGCTAAAATGGGAGGTGAAACTGTGTTCCCTAATTCAGAGGTGATTGTCAATTGCTTACTTACGATGCATTTCAAGCCAATGTTGATATCCTTCATTGTTTATATATCCAGGAAAAACCTGTCAAAGATGATTCCTGGTCTGAATGCGGCAAGGCAGGTGTAGCAGGTGAGCAGTTGATGCCAACCTGTGTTTTGATTTAGTTCAAAATATAAATTGTCCTAATATTGGTTCTTTGACAGTTAAACCAAAAAAGGGGGATGCTTTGTTGTTTTTCAGCTTGCATCCAACTGCGAGTCCAGATGAATCTAGTCTTCATTCTGGTTGTCCTGTTATTGAGGGAGAGAAATGGTCTGCAACAAAGTGGATACATGTTCAACCTTTTGGAAAGCCCAAAGTAACTGGTTGTCAAGATGAGAATGAGAAATGCGGTGAATGGGCTGCCTATGGTGAGTGCAAAAAGAACCCAACCTACATGGTTGGATCTCCTGAATGGCCTGGTGCATGCAGGAAAAGTTGTAAGGTCTGCTAGTTATAGTGCCAACCATATAGAAGCTGTAATCTACCTATAATGTCTGATTATTGCAAACAATGGTCCATATATTATTAGTTCTCGTTCTAAATTCATGCCTTGAAGATGACTGACAAAGATCTCCCGGTCTTGTACAAAATGAGCTATAGACCTTGGAGCAGTGTGTAACAAACTTTTTTTTTCTAATAGGAAAAAAGCCTTATGTTCACAAAACTATTAGGATTATATTAATTTGAATCGGATTGGCCCTTCTGTTACAAAATTCAGTAGGAACTTTTCCTTTAACAAATATTTGCAAAAGGATCGTCAAAAAATTACTTTTTAACATAAAAAAAAAGTTATTTTGTACTGCATACACTATATTATGATGAAATCAAATGTTTAGGAGGTGATTGTTGAATGACAACTAATAATGTATGTAGGTGCATAATCATAAATATAATATTGGCATTCCCTATATACATAAGTCGTTTAATAAAAAAATCCTACAATTGCAAAAAATAATAGGAAAAAATCCTAGAACCTATGACTTCAACCGACTCAAATCCTTATACGCCATTTTTTGAACCGGCCGTATATCCTAGAGTATTTCATGTGGGCCGGAACTTTTTAATTTGAACCGGATTGTTTGATTCAATCCTAGGACTTTGTTGCACAGTGCCTTGGAGCCAACTTGAACCATCTATAACAGATACATGCTTTAAATTAAGGACAATGGACCGACAAGTTATGACTATAAGATATCGTAGATTTGCGTTTCATCTTTCCCAGTTATGGTACCCTATGGACAATCTTTTGGCATCAGCCAACTTTGAAAGCCACACAAGTGTGTTTTTTGAATAATAAATGTCAATTAAAAACAATAGCCTTCAGTGTCAAAAAAAAAAAAAAAAATGTCAATTGGGAAAAATAAAACTTCTTGGGCACCACAATGGACTTTCATTAAGTAGAGGCATTGTTGAGATGTACTTGACCTGAAGACAACAAGCCCAGATCCAAGTAAGTAATAGAGAGCTCCAGAGGCAGGATTCAACTAGTTGTAACAAGTGCTGCATTATGAGTCAAATCTGCTGCTGGCAAATCGCCTCTGAGCATGAGTATCAAATCCAAAGATCCTGCCATGATCCTGCCACAAAGCATGTATCTTGACACGAGACCTTTTTCCTTGTCCTCATTAACTGAATTCACCAATGATCTCCACATGAACACTTCCCATTTCTGAAATGGTGAAAACGATTTGTATCTCTCACGATTATTTCCCGCTCTGTGATCATAGATATGTATTTAGCAGCAGTGTGGCAATCAGGACATGCCCGGAGGTTTTTTATAACACGGATAGTAGTGGCTGGGGGTGTTGAAATAAGCCCATATGCAATGGCAAGCTTTTCGCTGTGATATAACAGAAGATGTTCCTTTTCATCTTCCTCTATATCATGCAAGACTACCTTTGTGTCAGGTACATATCCAGCCTCCTTCATTAAAGAAACCAATTTCTGCAATTCAGAGTGTATCTGCTTTGTCTGAGGGTGGGATTTGTCCCCTGCAATGAACACATGTGTTTTATTCTTTATTTCAATTGAGCTCCGTCCAGGCGGTTTTCTTACCCCTGCATCCTCCATTGCTTTCCGTATTTTTGCTGCATCATCCCAGCGGCCAGCAGCAGAATATATATTTGACAATAATATGTATGTATGGTGCAGAGTTATTTGGATCTAATTTTAAAATGTAATCAGCCACCACCTTTGCCCGTTCCACATCCCCATATGTAGTGCATGCTCCAAGCAATGCTGTGCATGTTGTTGAATCAGGTGAATAAGGCATGCAGTTGAGCAGGTCCTCTGCTTCACCCAGTTGGCCAACTCCACTAAGAAGATTCATCATACATCCATGGTGTTCCATGGATGGTATAATGTCATAAACTCTACTCATAGAAACAAAATACCAGTAGCCTTCATCCACTTGACCTATATGGCTACATGAATAAAGAACACTTACTAATGCCACTCGGTCTGGTTTCACTCCTTCATACTCCATTTGATGGAAGAGCTCGAGAGCATAGTCATTGTGCCCATGCTGGGCATATGCTGCAATCATAGCAGTCCATGAAATCATCGTGGTGCTGAGTATTCTCGAATGCTGCGCGTGCATCTTCCAGGCTCCCACACTTTGCATACATGTTTACAAGGGCATTGCCAATAACCTCGTCTGGCTTATATCCATTATCAACCAGGCTGGCATGGACCAATCTACCTTCCTCAAGAGCTGAGAGGCTCGCACAAGCACCAAGAATGTGGAGAAAAGTAACATCATCTAATCCTGGACCTTTAAGTTGCATTTCATAGAACAAATCAAGAGCCCCTAGTGCATGCCCAAATTGCAGATATGCTGCAATAATAGTATTCCATGAGACTAAGTTCCTTGCTTCCATGTTTTGAAATACGTCCCTAGCATCCTCTAAGCTTCCACACTTATTGTACATGTTTAGAAGTGCGTTTCCCACAGCAACATCTGACTGAAAACCATTAACAACACTTCGTGCATGTACCATTCTACCATCAGCTAGAGGAAGTGGGCTATCACATGCACCAAGAATACTAAGAAAAGTCATGTTATCTAGTTGCACACCATCTACCTGCATTTCCCTAAAGAGGGTGATAGCGTCTTTAGCATGTCCATGCCGTGTACAAGCTGCTATAATACCTATCCAACTCATCACATTACGTATATGCATCTTATCAAACATTAGCTGTGCATCCTGCAGATTCCCGCACTTGCTATACATGTTCACAAGTGCATTGCCAACAACAATGTCAGATTCCAGACCGTTACCAGCAATAGAGCTATGAAGCAGCTTTCCCTGTGCCAAGAGTGAAGCGTTGGCACAAGCATCCAGAAGAGTTACAAAAGTGAAGTTATCCAACTTTGTGCCTTCTGTTTGGAGATGATGGAAGAGCTGGAAAACCTGTTCTTCAAGTCCATGGTGAATAAACGATATCATGATAGCATTCCATGAGACTGGATCCCTTTCAAGCATTCTATCAAATTGCAAGCATGCATCTTCTAGACTGCTGCATTTACCATACATATTGACAAGAGCATTCCCAACAATAGTTTGCCTGTCCTGCTTACTGACAATTATACGTGCATGGACCAGTCTACCTGCTCCCAGTGCCTCCAAGTTGACACATGCTCCAAGAATGCTAACAAAAGCAGCCTCATTTATATCTGTAATTTCAAACTGCATTTTCTGGAAAAGTATGAGAGCTCTCTCATCTAGACCATTGTGAACAAATGCTGCAATTATTGCAGTCCAGGAAACAATATCTTTCTGACACATTGTATTAAACACGATGCAAGCATCCTCGAGGCTTACACACTTATCATACATATTTATTAGGGCATTTCCTAGTATAATATCAGAGTCAAATCTATTAGCAATAATTCCAGCGTGAACCAACCTGCCTATTGTTAAGGCTGCAAGGTTGGCGCATGCACCAAGGATGCTAATATAGCTGATCCTGTCCAATTTCATTTTTCCGCTCATTAAGAGTTGGAAAACATCGATTGCCTCCCTATCATGCCTTTGCTGCACACATGCTGCAATAATTGCATTCCAAGATATCACATCCGGCTGGTGCATGTTGGCAAAGGCCACTCGTGCATCTTCTAGACTTCCGCAACTGCCATACATGCTCACAAGAGAGTTACCAATAATGACATCTGGCTCTGATCTTCTTGAAATAACACATGAATGGATCAATTTTCCGTGTGTTAAAGCTGTAAGGCTCGTGCATGCCTCAAGGATGCTGATAAAGGTTATATTGTCAAACTTCACACTTTCACATTGCATCCGCCTAAATAATGCAAGTGCATCCTTGCTATACCCATGCTGGGCAAATGCTGCAAGTATAGCATTCCATGCAACTACATCTGGTTGAGAAATTCTTTCAAAGACCACTTCTGCATTCTCTATGTTCCTACATTTACCATAGAGATTTACAAGGGCAGTACCCACCATGACATCTGACTCAAGGCCACTGACCATGCTATGAGCATGAACCAGTTTGCCTTCATGTATAGCCAAAAGCTTTACACATGCATCCAGAATGCTTATAAAAGTGATTTTGTTCAATCTAGCATTTTGTACTAGTTTAAGGAAATCTAATGCATCGTCGTCATAACCGTGCTGAATATATGCTGTGAGCATGACAGTCGAGGAAACAGTATCAGGATGCATTATTCTGTCAAACACAGCTCGTGCCTCATCAACACTTCCATGCAATGAGTAAACATTGACAAGTGCTGTTCCCACAAAAGCATCAGATTCAAAGCCATTGCCAATACTGGAAAGATGAACAAATTTAGTCTCTGCTAAGTCTGAGCATGCTTTGAGAGTCATGACAAGGGTGATCTTATCCGGTTTAACATCTTCTTCAAGCATCTGATGAAACAAACGAAGGGCATCCTTCCCATACCCGTTCTGGCTATATGCTGCAATCAATGCAGTCCAAGAGAAGACATTCTTGTTGTCCATTTTGCCAAAAACTCTGTGTGCATCCTCCAAAGAGCCACACTTCCCATACATCTCAACAAGTAGATTTCCAAGGAATATGACCCCCTTGACTCTACTCTTAGCAATGTGAGCATGAACCTGTTTCCCTTCAGATAGCCTATTGGCAGCACCACAAGTCCGAAGAAAAGAAGCATATGTAGGACAATCAACACGACCCGTGTATAGACACAACCATTCCAAAGCCTTTCTGAATTGCCCCTGCTTGCAAAGTTTGACAGCATCTTCTTGAGAGTTCTGGATCTTGATCTTGAGAGCAGAAAGAGTCGCATAACCACTAACACTGTCGAAAAGCAATTTGGAATAGAAGCCGTTTCTCCACAATGAGATGATTCCCAAGAACCCATTTACTAGCATACCCTAAACTGGAATGTGTTTGTATGGAAGCTCTTGATTATCAAGCAATCCAGACCATACCATGTTATACATTGTGGAGTTTTTCTTGAGCTAATCCGCGAAGTTAAGAGGACCATTCAATCGCCATTTCCGTTTTGAGTTTTAGGCCACCTGAAATCCGCAACATTCAGGTCGATACCTATGTCTGAAATTTAGGGTTTATCACTAACGGGGTTCATATCGTCAATGCTGTTGTATGATCATCGCGTAACGGTGCTTTTATTCCACCTCATCAAATTCCAGCCCTCGAATTGAAGTCAAGATGGGGTCAAATTCCTTCTGTTTGACCTACCCCTTAGAATATTAACCATTCAAAACCTCACCTTATAAAAATACCATTTCAAATTTCGCCCAATGATGAATCCCACAACCATAATTTCGTTCACAAATGATTGAAGCAGCAACCACCACATAAATTACAATGAGCCTGGGGAGTCAAACCCCAGTATAAACTCCCATGCTCATCCAAGCATACCAGGCATCCCACAAGAGGGATGTCTGGTATGCCCAGGGCCCGAAGCCCGCTAACATATCAAACAAGTTAGCCCCATTACTTTACACAATGAAATATCAATAACAATCCACCCCATAACATAACCCTTAACCAAATTCAGCTTGCTCACGATTATCATACCCTTTCAAATTTCGCCCACATAATCAAGAACCATTTCCCGTAACCAGCATAACCACACTTATACATTAATAACTCAAAAGAAACTTTACAATGTTGAAGGACACTCAACCAGGTGAATGAAGTTGAGCTTCCCAACACCAAGGTGCTTCTGCAAGCACTACAACACAAATCCAGATCAAGGTTCATGAACTTCATATAGAAATGACAAACTAACAAAACATAAACATAGAAATAAATCAGTTCATAGCCGAGCCACTCTGTGCATGCCTTATGACTGCATCTAATTGCCGTATTTCCTGCACAAGTAATGCTCTTGCAAGGCTCATATGAGAACGTAATACGTGCAATTCAGAAACAGGCACACCCAAGTGCTCCCACTCCACAACAGATATAGCGCTGTCAATAGACATATAGAATGCCCTAAGCTGCCGCCTAAGCAAATACAGTGATGCCGCAATCCTATGCGCCTCAGTCCCAACCTAAATAACATTATTAACAAACTCCTGAGCCGAGAATGCTGCCTCTGGTTCAGCTAAAAACACAACAGGGTCGGGATGGGATGCCTCTACAGCAGATGAAATGAAAGATTCAGGCGAGGACACAACAGGCTCATCCACACCAACAACTGGTTCCGGATCAGTCTCCATAACTCTTGCAACTATACAACAAACAAAAGCATGAAAACAAAGAAACTCAACTGTACAACCAACACCCAAGCAAGTTCATCAGCCAACAGCCATGGTACGATCACCCTTGTGCACAGGGATGTAATCTACGTCAGGCTCAAGTATCACGACATCAGGACTATCTGCACTATAAGAAGGATCATGTATGTCCTCAAAGTTATTGTCTTCCTCATCAGCAGGAATAGCATCATCCCAATACCGCCTCCGTCCAGGTCCATTCCTTTCCACAGGTACAAACCCTGCTAGCAAACCAAATAGAATGGTCCTCATATCTGATGGCATGCAGTGACTAGGATTGAGCAACACTCTCCATGCAGCCCGGACACGATGCTCATTGATATGGGCCGTGTTTGAAGGGATGATCCAGGAACTAGACAAGGTAAATTTTCCAGATCGAATCATCCTAGCCAAGGTATACAACAGACTAGCAGTCAATCTACGGTTCCCATAGTAATTCACAAAATGTGCAGCTCAATTCAAGAAGTTTTTATTGTCAAGCACAACTAGATTTTTCATGTCACCATCTCCCCATCTCAAATACAGATCTTTTCCTTTCTCAATAGCAGCCTCACTCACATTATATGAAGATGACAAACATAATGAACTTTTCCAACATCCTTCATACAGTACCCAATCATGCCTTCAAAACAATGAAGGCGAGTGTTTTTAAAGGCTTTGCATACCAAAATCACACCAAGTGGCTCTGAAACCCAATTGAAATCCCTTTTTATGGCATCATTCATGGCCCTAGGACTCTTGAACCGAGCTCTAAAAATAGCCTGGCAATGCAAGTGATCAACACTCGCACCACGCTCCATGGCCACAGCTCCAGCCAAACACCTTCGATTGAAAAACCCCAAAAGAGCATCATAAAAACTCATAGGCACATCTTGCCCAGACAAACCCAAGATCACACTGACGTCTATGACACTCCAATCCTGCCCAAGAGAACAACCAGCATGTCCCCCAGTCTCAGGCTCTCCAGAATTAGAGGAGCCGATGTTTAAACAACTCAGAGAAGGAGGCATAGAGCAAGCGACACCCTTCCCTTTCCTCGCTGCCCTCTTCAAAGACATGATAAACAAAATAAGAGCAACAGACTTGGCCTACCTGTGACAGAAATCCCCTTGCACAAGTCTGCATATGCGCTTCCAAATAACCAACACGACCCCTCCTTATCCTATGAGCCAAAACAGATACAACCACACATCCAAGACATATATCCGGCGCCGCCATCGCCGTTTCCACCATCTACAGCACAGACCATTTGAGAACTCCCAGTTCTGGCCAACCGAGCAGCAGATGCCCGCCCTAGATTCCAAAGTTTCAAATCCACAGTGCCACCGTCATCTCCTACCCTTTTTCCATACGAATACCAATACTAACCATTCCAAACCTTAGGTTATAAAAATACCCTTTTAAATTTTGCCCACATAATTCCGATGTTCCCATGAGCTAAGAACCTAAGTGGCTGAGGTTAGGAACCTCATTTGGAAAGTAATCCCGACGATTACTTTTGGACCTGGGTTTGAACTCATCCAGGTTCGTCTGTCCATGGGAAAGCACCCTTGGTTTGACCTGGATTGCCGAACCTAGATTGTCATACCCAGGTCTTGAGCTGGGCAAAAAAGAATTGCGGACTGATTACTTTTCGTTAAGGTCAAAAACCTGAACCAAGCAAGGTTGGATCTTCATGGGATCATGGCGTCTGGATGCTTGGTCAGAAAAAAATTCAAGGTGAGATCTTCATGGGAACATGGCATCTGTATGCCTGGCCAAGAAAAATATCAAGGTTTTGAGCCCATGGGAAAGCACCCTTACACATTTGCATGTATTGCGCACGGAGGGGGCCTTGAGAGTATTTGCATGTTTTTGTTTTTATTGCTTCATGTTGGATTTTATTTGTTTATAGTGAATCTTCTATAAACATGGATCATCGCCCATAACTTCTCAGGTATTACAAGTTGTGGAGGTTAATTCGTACAATTAAAGAAGAAAGGGGAAAAAACTTCATAGTAATTGTGGAGGTCAATTCGTACAACTAAAGAAGCAAATAGAAAGTAATGATAACTTCATAGTAAATAGGCAAGCCATTCTTGTACTTGGCTTTGATCCATTTGGACCTAGTCCTTAGCTTTTCTAATGAAATATTTTAGGAACCAAGTCATGTATTGACAAAATACAAGAATTTATCGCAGCGGCAAAGGTTGCTGCTACTTTGTGCTTTTTAGTTTTTGTATATTGTAAAAGAAGGAAAGCTATATGGAGGATGACATGCCATATCTTATAGAATATCTGAGGACTTCATGTTGCTTTTCATAATTGTGATTGATATATTGGTTGTTGTGTGCTTCCTATATCTAAAGATGACATGAAATATCTATGCTGCTTTCTGTAATTATGATTGATATATTACCTGGTGTTTGCTTCCTATTCTAGGTAGTTCATCAACATAGGTGTTTACTTCCTATTATAGACAGTTCATTAATATAGGTCATATATCCAGCAAGAATCTAGGACTAACCATAGTTCTTATGCAACTTAATATCAAAATGCAAAAGCTCTGCAACATGTATGTCATTTCTTCTTTGAAATACTCAAAAAAAGATTTCAAAAGTGACTGCAACATCCGTGTACCATTCATGCATGATCACAAACGTCATAATTCGAGTCACAAATGCCAAGATTCAAGATATAGTGCAATGCCAATAGAACATCATTTAGTGGCAGGTACTTATCATATTTCATTGCCACCTACCTAAAAAATTACTTGAAATGCTATATAATCTTCAATTTTCATTGCCACCTACTTAAAAAATTACTTGGAATGCTATATAATCTTCAATGCAGCCAACAGTGTATGCAAAGAGGGGCCATGTAACTTTTATGTTTCCATCAAGAAGTTAAAACCACTAAGGAACGTCAGGTGAATTGCAAATGAGATCAAAGCACCTTGCAACCCTATTCGTCATTAAAAAAATAATAATGGCAGGGAGATGGGAAACCATGTCAATCAATTAACTTAATTAAGGTGCTTCCTTCAACTGGAATCTTCTATCATGTAGATTGTCCCAAGTTGTCCTTTCCAGGTTTCCCTATGTCATTTTTTGCAGCTGGAACTTTTATTCTGGGTATGGATAAAAGACCACCTTGTTTTTTCTTTTCCTTTTTTCTTTTTTTTTTTGAAGAACGAAGAAACTTTATATATTAGGGAGATGCTAATACAATGGGAAGTCAGGAGAGGTTGAGTAAACTACAAACCTCATCCTTGACATCCAGACGTAACTTCGAAGCCAGGAACTGATCATGCAGACGAGATTTTATCTCTTGGTAGAGACCGCAGAAAGGATGTTCAAACCTTTGAAGACTAGGTGGCATCTGCGCTTCCAAATCACCTAACAAACTAGTGCCCTATAGATATTCAATGCCCTTCTTGAAGAGAGGCCATCTGTCAAGGTAGATGCCCAAGAGAATTTGCTGACTTGTGAGGCGAGTATGAAAGGAAGAGCGTATAGTTGACTAGATGCAGGAGAGATCACTACAAAGTAGAAAAAAAAAGCTCAATTGATTTGCAGATTGACCACATAAGACTGACATTTAGCTTGAAAGAGTGAACTCGAACATTAATACTCAATGCTCTATGCACAATCTATCACAAGAGAACTGATTGTTTTGGTGTAACATTCTTGTCTCACACTCTAGACCAAACCAAGGTGTGCTTTGCTTCAGGAACTCTTAATTCCCATTGTGCCAATGGAGGAAGAGAAGGCTGCAATGTGGAATGCCTATAACAGGCCTAGATGAATTGCTTTCTTCAAGGAATATCTACTATAAGTGTCCACACATGCTCATTCCCCAAGTTGAACTGCAAGGGAATATTATCTACAACATCTTCCCGTATATAGTAATCTAGCTGTTTCAATCTGTAGATGTCTCTAAACTCTTGCCATGAACGGAGGCGTCCATTGGAATACCAAGCCTCAAGATGGGCTATGCCCGCAGATTGCCACCTGCACTAAGTCTTTGGGTGGATCATAGAGGCTAAAGGAGTCGAGCCAGGGAATTGCGGCAAAGGTACCCACAGAAAGGGAAGAGGTTAGGGACCAATTTTGAGGATGCAAAGTAACCAATGAGCTTAACGTCTTTCCAAGCTTTGAGAACTCCATGAAGGAAAGGAGAAGCACAGGAAGATTGGCTTCAAATTAGATAAAATAATTTACTGATGCAACAACGTACCAAAAATTTTAGCATCTCTAAATGGTACCAAGAGGAAGGAGGTTCATCCTTCAGAAAATTATGACATTAAGCTTACTTTAGCCAGATGCCAATGGCCAGCAATAAATTTGGTGGAACTCAGATACAAGGAAGGGGTTTTATAAAATCGGCCATTTGCAAGTAACATGGCTATCGAAGCTTCATATTCTCATTTATATTCTCATGCTTGGAGACATAGCATGTTGAATCCCAATTGAATTCCTACTGCACAAAAACCAAAAATCTAAAGCATAAAACTAAAGATATCAGGGGAGTTTTTCTACTAGAAAACAGACTCACTGTATCAAGATCTTTGTTAAAGAAAAATATACATAAAGCTTCTAAGGAATCTGCGTTACAACATCTCTTGATAAAAACAAAGAGCGGCTGGCAGCATAGAATATATGTGCGCTTACAGATCTTGCTTGGTCTAAACCCTTGCAATCATCGATAATGTTTTCTTTTAATTCAATTTTGCAACTGCCAGAGGTTAGTAAACAGAACATGTTTCAAAGACATGGATGGCTTTTAATTCAATTTTGCAGCTGCCAGAGGTTAGTAAACATAACAAGTTCCAAAGACATAGGTTTGTTCCTTTCCCTGCAAGCTCCTATTTCAAGATATAACAAAGCATGCCTTTCCCTGCAAGCTCCTGTTTTGAGATTTAACAAAACATGCATCTTGCATCTTAGCTCCACGAAATACAAAGGAAATGGCTAGATGCAGATTATAAAGTAGAGTACTTCAACTGAGAAACAGACAAACGGATAGATTCGGGACAATACAAAGATGTACTTGCCTCACCAATTCTCACTGAATCCTTTCGTGCCATGATATTGGGCCAAAACCATAGCCATAAAGTATAGTTTAGCTTCAATCTCAATACGCCTTTACAATCCATCATCACCCATAAACTACAACCTAGTGTCCATAGCATATCCCCTAATGCCAAAAAGGGTCCGAAAACTACTAAGACCTTCTGTAACATGCAAAGAGCTACCGAGACATGCTCTTGAAGCTTCTAAAACCTTCGATATGTGTCAACTTTTGAAATGTGAACTTTTTCTTACAATTTTATGCTTTGACACGTGTCCAGCTCTTGAAATAAAATACTTCCTATAAATATTTAGATATGTGTAAGCTGACCCCTTAGCCAACCTATTACAATTATATGTTAGGGATAGGGATAACCAAACGTCAACCTTGGATTGATGTTCAATGTCTACTACATATCAAAATTGATGCAATGGAGTGCTATAGGTTGTGTAAATACAATGATTTATTTCAAAATAATATACTGTTACCAACCAAGCCGATGGCCATTTGTTTGATCCAAGCAAAGTCTTCACATGAGTCTGAATCCATGCCTGATGCTCATTTCTCATGTTTATCCTCATGCAATAGGGCTTTATAGGAAAATGAGTACATGGGTCAGTAGATTCCCGTTGATAACATGCAGGTGTTTCATTCTTCTCCAAATTCCCTCTTTAGAATGTAAGGCTTCTATTATGCTAGATCACGAGCAATATATTTTATGGAATATGCACTTATTGCAATGTGATCATTGAAACTAAGCTACATCTCTGCAAGAGCTGCTTAGGTTGTTCTATATTAGAACCCCTTTCATTTTTCTGACTAGATAGAATATGGATTTTTACCAATTTCCTCATGTTCAATGATCCGAATAGAGCCCTTTATAGATTCATAATACTTTCTCTGTAGTGATATCCAAAAGGGACATCTAATCGAAATGAACTCTAATTATAACAACCCATGCATAACTAATTGGAAGCAAAGGAAGCCTTGCTATGTATAGGAAAATATGCACTCCATTTGAGAAAAAGGATACATTACTTTCAAAATCATTGGCATAGTGAGCATTGTATTGGGAGTCCCCTTATAGGCGGTCTTGTTCCCAGGATTGGGATATGTAATTTCTTACGCAATGCAAAACACAGGTTCCATTTTTTACATGTATTTCCATCTTAGTGATGATAATGTTGTTTTACCATCCGCTGGGTGCTGTTATGATTATTATGGTCCACTTGTATGGTGATGCTTTATTCTATAGCTGAACGTTGTTATTGTTAGTTCTCTGCCCGTGGGGCAATTGCTGTTCATTCCTACCCAGAGGGTGATTCTATTTCTTCTTCCACCACTTGCTGATGCTTTTTCCATATGGAGATTCATTGTTGCTACTAAGCTCTCACATTTTATGGTGGTCGCTCAACCGTTGTATGCTTTCTTCTTGGTTATTCTGCTTTCCATGTGTTCCACCTTTTTCAAGCATTCTGCCATCTTGAAGGTTCCCTTAATCTTGCACTCGAGGTCGCTACCATTTAGTTTTCCATTAAGGTTGTTGGTGCCATTTTCCCCGAAAACCTGAAAGGGCTGGGTTTTCATCCCGATGAGACGTTGTCGCCAATACCCTTACTATTGCCTTGGCATACTCTATTATTTCTTTTCTTGCGGGGCAGCCCGACGTTGTTCCTATGGTCAGCTCCCCACATATTCCTTCAATTATTGTATATTACTGTTGTGATGAATGACAAGCCAACCATTTTTTGTGTTTTTGCGAGTCCATTGTCAGAATAAATCAATGGCATGGTTGGGTACTTTAACTTGATGTGATAACAAAAAAATACGTGCGAATGAAAAGAAATGGATGCACTAAAAGCAATATGCTCAAAGTTAATTGTAATATCAACTTTTTTAATTTGGAAATTTCCGACATGGCAAAAAAGTTTTTGGGTTTTTTTTTTTTAATCCAATTTACTAAGATTGTTAGATATTTGGTGGGCGGAAAATTTTTCCGTTGTTCTAAAAATCGATTGTTGGGAAATATGGTGTTGATGGGTTTTTGGCCTTCCGTCCATGCATGTTGGACGAGTTGGAGGATTTGCTCCACGAATCGAATCGAAGTTGTAGGTGTCGAACGAGTGGTGACTTTCAGCTATGCAAGCGCCGCCATGCGAAATTGATGTCGATTGTATAAGAATGAGTCAGAATCGAAAGTGATCGACAGTAGAATTCGAGATTGGAGGTCAGTATAGTTTTGAAAGTTTTTGATTTTTGGAATGGCTGGTAGTTGTGATGCTCCATATTCTGATGTGCCCTCTTCTCTTGAATCTGATGCTCCATGTTCTCATGTGCCCACTTCTTCTGATGTGCCCTCTTCTATTCGATCTGATGCCCCATGTTCTCATGTGCCCTCTTCTTCTGGTGTGCGCTCTGTTGTTCGATGTGATGCTCCATGTGCTGATGTTGCTTCCTATGTTCCCTGTTCCTTTTCAAGTGGCAGAGAGACGAGGATTGTTCCTATTCGTAGTTTAAGTCCCTATATCTTTAATTGGAAGATTAAGTGTAGGGTGACTGCAAGGGTAGCATTAAAAAAATTTGCATCGTTCAGGCTTACTGGCGTTCTGTTCCATTTTGATGTCATGGATATGGAATCATCCGAGATACGAGTCGTATGTTTTAAAGCCCTGGCTACAAAATTTGATAGGCATATCCGAATTGGCAAGGTTTTGACTATATAAAAAGGGATGTTTAAGCCCGCAAATAAGATTTTTAATCAGTTAAGCCATTCGTGGGAATTGTATTTACAAGATAGTTCTATGGTTGAAGAGTGTGACGATGATAAAAGTATTCTGCATCATATGTATCAGTTTGTGTCCATTGCAGACTTAGAATTTAAAGATAGGGATTCTGTGGTTGACGTTATTGGTGTTATTACTGGAGTAGAGGAGACATCACGGTGTTATTACTGGAGTAGAGGAGACATCATGTGTGCATCATAAGAATGGAAGGCCCGTTGATCGTAGAATTATTCATATGAAAGATAAATCTGGTAAGCAGATTGAGATCACTATGTGGGGGCAGGTGTCATTGCGAGAGGGCTTGCAAATCGAGGAGGCTATGAGTGCAAATAGGGAGCCAATTGTTGCGATAAGAGGGGCGAAGGTGAGCGATTATGCAACTAAATCGTTGGTTACTCTTCAATCAAGCCAGGTGCAAGTAAACCCCTTCATTCCTGAAGCTAGGACATTAAGGGCATGGTTTGTTAAAGAGGGCAAAAAAACTGTTTCTGTTTCTCTCACAATGACTCCACAGCCATTGGCTGTTGACGATTCTCTAAAATTTGTCTCTGAGCTATCTGAGGTGGCTCTTAGGGATGTTGAGAAACCAATGTTAGTAGACTTAAGAGGCACAATAACAAATATGAAGCATGATCTGTTGTACTATGCAGCATGCCCATTGAAATGTGGCAACCGCCAATGTCTGAAGAAGATGAGGGCTACTGAAGATGGTCTATAGCATTGCATTAGCTGCAATGTTTGTGTGAAAGAGTGCTCATACGGTATGTAATCTCATTTGCAGCCTATCGACCACCACACAAGAAGTTTATGGGTCACCGCTTTCCAAGATATAGGTGAGCAAATATTTGGTTGTACAGCAAAGCAATTAGATCTCTGGAAACTTATAGACACTGGAAGGTTTAATGCGGTTGTGCAAGTGGCATTCTTTAAAACCTTGCAGTTCAGAATTAGAATAAAGGTGGAGACATATAATGATGTGGAAAGGAACAAGTATATTGTGGAAAAAGCTGATGAGGTGAATTATTCAATGGGATGTGTGCAGCTGATCGAAGCAATGCAGTAATTGTCTTAGGGTGTATTGTAATTACTGCGTATTGTGATTAATGTGGATTTTTGAGGAGTGTAGAATATCCTGTCTTCTCACTTGCTTCTAGGAATTGTGCCTATAAAATTGGTTGTGCGCGATGTCGCAGTAGCTTATGTATTGAATAATTAAAAGAGTTGTATTTTTTGGATACTCTAAATTGCACCAAATTGCAAGGTGAATTAAGTGTTAGACTTCTGACCGTCTCCATAAAGCAAAAGACTGAACCCTGCCCCATCGCTGGGACCACGCAGAACCTCTGCGAATTGCATTCATAGTTTCAGTAACATTTTAGGCTGGGGTTGCAGGTTGCTTAAATAGCTACAACATGGCCATACAGATGCAATAGAAAGATATAGTGGTACCTGATATGTGGTTTCAACATGTGTCTTTCTTTTCAACATTGTTTTGCCTTGCTGCCAAAAGCTTTTAATAAGCCCAAGTTTGTAGCTGCTGAAGATGTTGACAGATGGCTTGAAACAGGAATGCTCTTATTTACAACATCATTCCAAGTTGTGGCCATGAATGTTTGCTTAGATGATGTGAAAGTGGAAGACCTTGAACTGGATTATTCCTTTGCAGACTGTGAAATTGCAAGGCCTTTTGCAACTACATGTTTCAATGTTGGTATGAACAGGCAGTCAAGCCCATGGAAAAGAAAAGTTAGGTCTAAGAGACCTTTAAAATATGATTCTAAAGTTCCTGAACAACAGATTGAAGAACCAGTTTCAAACTTTTTGCCTTTGCATAGAATCAGATATGGCAGCATTTCAAATTGGATTTGATGCATTGATTGGTCTAGCAGAGGCTCAGATGCATTCAGACATTTTGTTGGCAGATCCGCTTCAGTGCATCATTTTCCATTCCTGTATAGAAAATTGTTCTGCTCAACTGTTAGAAGAATCTGATAATTTTCTAGATTTTTCCATTCCTGCTGGTGAATGAGGAGCAGGGCAGAACACATGCGAAGATTTGGCCAGTTTTCTTCCCAGACCACAGTGGGAGAAGCTTCCAATGCTTTATTTGGAATCAGAACCTCCTGAATATGGCAAAAGCGAAACGGATGAAGACAATATGCTTTCTGGGTTTCCTATAGATCATGTATTTGAGTCGCTGGAACCCCTTTGTCATGCTCCAGATTGATGGTCTATTTATGCAGGAGCAGCAGCAACTATTCAAAACATATAGATATTTGATTTGTTATACTTGAACAACACATCTTTGAGATCTGCATTCAGATTCTCTGTGAAAACTTATAAAATGAAATGAGCATGTTAAACGTGCTCCTATGTTCTTATGGCCTTATATTTGGAATGGATTTTATGAATCCTGTGTAGATTACCAATGTCTATTATTTCTTGGCCAGTTCCCTTCACCATATGCAGCACTTCTTGCATGCTGCCTTGAATGTTTGACTGTATATTTGGAAGCATAAGAACAAAATCAGTGATTTTTACAGCATAGCAAAGGGGTGCAGAGTTTTCTGTTTGTCTTTTAGGCTTGCTGCGCTTAAGAGATTCCTCATTTGTATTATATTTGTGCAGGGATCTTTCAAAGGACATCACTAAGCCTATTGCGTACAAGATTGAGGCTGTCAATATAGGTGCTCATCTTTGTTCTAAGATTACCTTTGTTTCTTATGCCGATTCTAGGGTACTTTAAGAAATTGCTTTATATGTTATATTTCATGTTATATTAATGCCTGCAGGTGAGGCAAAATATAATCCAATTTCATTGCTCCAGCCTATTAGCAGACCATTTTTAGTACCCTGAATTTTAATGGGCTGACAACCAAGGCGAAAATTATTGCATTAGAAGTCAATCTATTGTTATTATCAAGAAATGTGCCTTGCTTTCTTTCTGTCACAATCTTGCTGTCCATTTTAAATGTTGTGGATAATAGGTTGTCTCGAGCAATTAGCCTTCCCAAAGCGGCATACACAAGGATTAGCTTCAAGCTAGGTCTTTGCAACCTGACTTTCGCACCAAGCTATTACCATCTTTTTAGACTATTTGGACTCTCAGCCACTTCATACAGACTTGCAGGACTCTGATTGTCAGATCCACCTTAGGATTTTCCATCCCATTGTTGGATTTCCAAGCCCACTGACAAGCTCCTTTTGTACAAGCAGCGTTTGCAAATTCAGAAACATGACCAAAACATCACGCATGTTGCACTTCAGATAGCGGTGAAAAGAATCTTTTGTTGTGTTCTACCACAGAACCTGCAACAAGTATTTGTTGTTTGCCATGTCCTAGAATCACATCCTTCTGTGATGACTCAAGCGCCTTATAGCTGCAGCAACCAAAGAAAAAAGGTGGAACTAGAAAATCCAATAATGCATTTCAACATCAACCACCAACTACTTACATTCTGTAGACGCCAACTGCCTTTTGCAAGCCTAGCGGAGGCTAGCAGGTGTGCGGCATTGCTTTTATAGTTTTGAGTAAGACATATTATTCCTTCGACCCGTTAATCCATGCAATTGCATGAATGGCTGCAGAATATGATCCATACACAGACATACTTTGCAAAAGATTTAGAGCCATCAACTTGCTACTTCTGACTTAGCTAAAACCCTGTCAACTCTAACTACAGATGTGTTTTAGTTTTTATCTTATTTCATCTTCACATGTGTTATGAAACATAAATTTCTAATGTATTATTATTGTATTGCTGCACTATGATATCAATCTGCATTGTCACTTCTGAACCAATTTTGCTTTGTGTTTGTTGTGACATGCAGGGTACAAGAGCAAAGAAATCTGAATGTGTTCAGTGAATCTCTACTCACAGGTCTTGCAACATGCAGTTGCATGAGGTACACAGTCCGATCAGTTTATATAAGCTTACATAAGACTTTGTATAATGCACAGAGAGTTTCTGCATCTTGCTTAAGTGATGGTAACTCTTTTAGAAGTTGTCATGGACGCGTCAATGGTCCATTTACAGATTTGTAAGCCCCGCTGCATTTCTTTAAATAGACTTGGAACTATGATGCAGTCACAAAGAATGAGCTGTTTTGCATTTCCTTAAATCTATAGACAGAGTCAGCCAACATCCGCATTTCCCATCTTCCATATGTTTCCTTTATCTGTCAATACTGACATTGGCAGATCCCTTAGTTGCTTTGGATCCAAATAGTTCATAGAGGTTAGGTAAGCTTGCACCATTTCCAGATCCTTAGATACTCTGAAAGTTCTAAGCGTTAATTGCACCTACAATTTCTGAGCCACGAGAGTATAAGCATCTTTGATTTGCCATGCCAAGTACTCCTGGCCACTAAGAGGCCCAGCAATTATATGACCTATTCCCAATATCCTATATTGTCTCTATGGCAGTATCAATGCCATAGAGCAGGATAGCCACATGCATGGCCTTAAACCTGACGTTGTGGTTGGGAGTTCGTTTATTGATATGCATGCCAAATGTGGGAGGTTAGAAGAACCAGAATTAGTCTTCGATACATTGGCCAGTCAAAACAGACAAGGCCCCCAAAAATGAACTGCTATATTTAATCAATACAAGATCATCTAAAAACCATGATATACGCAGTTTTTTATACATGAATTTATTTGATAGAAAAGAACCACCCTCCATAGTGGTTTATCAAAAGTGATAGTGGTTTATGATACGTTTATCTATACTGGTTATGAATGTTATATGGTTTATTAAAGCTTATGTGATTTATGAGATAGTTTTGTGCACAAAATAACGGTTCATTAAAACTAGTAATGGTCTTTGAAAACCATCCTAAATTTGGTGTGGTTTTGGAGGCTAGTTTTATTATGACCAACATTGAAGTGAAATGATTTATTCCTGCTCTTTTGGACTCTTAAAGTCATGCCATTTGTAAAAAGCTTATCTTTTAAAGCTTTAAAACTTTTCATGGAAAATGCTATTTGTCTTTCACTAGCTAACATATGTCCATCCAAAACTTTAGATGATGTATGAAGAACATTTGCATATTGTTACAACATTCGATCAAGGACCATGAAGAAATACTTTTTGGTATATTCATATATTTTATACGAAGTGCGTCTTGGACTACCTTGATCGTTGGATCCATCTATCTTATGACCCAAATCGTATGTTGGGGCCTCTGGGTGCCTTTCGTTTCAATTATAATCATTTATAAATGGGGGCGCCTACGATGTTGAAATATATAATACAAGTTCGGCTAAGGTTTTGAAATATGAAATACGAAGACTCGAACCTCTACCAAAATAAATCAATATCGTAATAAAAATACTTTAATCGGTACAACCAGCAGGCTAACATGCTTATGTTTCCTATAAAATCATATTCTATTCTATTCTATTTGTTTTAGAAGTATGATCTATAGTCTCAAGAATGGTGACTTATACATCCATATCAAATCTTCCTGGAACTCCCTGTTTTGTGCATCAACGCAGCCAACAAGCTAATGCGCTTACTTTTTCTATTGAGTTCCCCCTCCTCCCCTCCACCCTCCCCCTTTTTTTATAATAACCCATTCAATTGTTTTAGGGGTATGGTCTATGGTTTCAAGAATGGTCTCAAATCCCCCTGGAACCCTCAGTTATTGTGCTACATATTCTAAACGAGGTGCACCTTAGACTACCTCATTCATCGGATCTGTTGATCATATGGCCCAAATCGTATGTTGAAGTCTCTGGGCGCCTCTCGTTTTGATTATGGTCATTTATGATTGGGGGTGCCTATGATTTTAAGACATGAAATACAAGTTCGCCAGAGGTTTTGGAATATGGAATATGGGGACTCGAATGTGTATGCTGCTTCACCTAAGGTTTTACAATATGAAATAAAAAGGCTTGAACCTCAACCAAAATAACTCAGTATCCTAACAAAAAATACTTAATGAACATTTTATGAAAATCATTATTGGCAAAGTGTCATCTGCAAAAAATCTCTAGTACGAAGTATAGGCATAAGGAAGCATATATGGTATAAACAATACAAGAATGCCTTATTATTTTCCTCAATTTAACTTGGATATTGTAGTTTATTTGCCTCGCTAGAAAGGTTATGTGTCTTTTCTATGCAATGTACAACTCAAATTGATTTTTATGGCAAGAAAATCTTTCATTTGGTGCTACTCACATGATTTGGACAATGTTTCCATTTACATGCTATGATTTGTCCAATAAAATGATTTGCTTCTATACTTAAACCATTTATTATTTACAACTATAATGACATCACATTTTATGGGTCGTTAGAAAGGCTTATGATTTGATAGAAATAGTAGTGCTACAACTTACACAATATATATGAAGATTGGCAAAACATTTATTGACCTCCTCCATATTACATCATTTGGTGCTGCCTTTTTTTGTAACATATTGGGTATGCTGGTTAAGTGTATATTAGTGTAACTAAGGGGGAGATATGCAAATGAGGCAATGTCAGCATATGAGATCTCTCTATAGACCTTTTGGTCTTCGTGAATGATAGAAGTCAAGTGAATTCACTTCTCTAAAGATACATGTCCAATATGAAAGAAATCTTGAACTTGGGCATGCTTGATCTATAACTATATTTTGCATGAAAGTTGTTTTATGACCTCATATTTTTATTCTTGGCTTGGAGTGGCAATAGGAATTGAATTGAATTGGTTTGGAGTGGCAATAGGGAAGGGTGTTCATCATCTCTGCCTTTGCTTGTATCTGCTTCCAAATGTGACTTGCATCATGCTTTTCTTTTTTCAACTACAAAATGGGGTGCACGAAATAACATACAACTAGATTTTAAACTCCATAACTCTCATTTCACTCTTGTTCATTGATAGGTAAGGTTGTCATATTTCCAAGTTTTATCTTATTCATCAAGAATCCTTGTGCTCCGCTGTGTGCTTCTCATTAGTGTATGACTTGTATTATAGCTAAACCGTGTATTATTGTTTATGGACCCTCGGATCGTGGCATAATTCATAGGATATTCCCTCTGCATACATCCAGTTCGCCCATGTGAGGTCTTTTCAGGGTCAAACTGACCCGCTTTTAAAGGGGCGCTCCTTGACCAAACACCATGGGTTAAGACAATATTCTAGTATTTGTACACTACAGTGTCATATTAATACAATTCAATACTGCACAACTCAAACATAGCAACAAGATTCCAACATGACACAAGCCTGGGGAATCGAACCCCAGTTCCAATCCAATGCTCTGGGCTTACCTGAAACAGCCACGAAGAGGACGTCTCCGACTATCTTATCTGAAGCTTCACAATCCAGCTTAATTCCTGACATGATACGTGTAGCACGGAGCTCGGATACAGTCAGATTCAATGCCAAACAGCAAGAAATGAAGATTTATTACTATAGTTTCTATAGAAAGAATAGCTCCAGCAATTCCTTCCAACAATTAGGCAGCAGAGGCAGAAGCCAATAGAAGGCCAAAGCTACTGGTTTCGTGATGCTTGAATGTCTGAAAATAGATGATAAAAAAAAACAAATTAAAGAACCAAAGCTATATGAATTTGACTTCGCTGCATCGCTCTCACTCAAGGCCACCATTAATCTACCGATTTTGAACCCTGGGCTGGTAAACTAGTTGAGGCCCACATGATTCCGGTGCATTATTCTGTCATGTTATTGCAGGGATTTTCTTTGCAGTTGGGCGACCCTGTCCGCCCGGCTTGCCTTCATTAGGCCTATGGCCGTTTTGACTTAAGAATTGGCGCCGAGTATCGTAATGCTGGTTTCTAAACTTTCGTAATGTTGCTAAGGCGTTGTCTGCCAAAAAATCTCAGGTCTCCGCTGCAGAACCAACGAAATCAAACTGGCTGATCCCCATCTCATCCACATGGCCATGCTGACACCTGCACAGAACCAAATTAGAATGGAGCTCCCTGACTGCCATATGCCCAGGCCGCAGGGGGGCTCCTATCTGCCGCTCCACCTTAGGAAAAAGAAAATACTACTGCTTGCCACAACCCAGATGCCAGCGTCAGCTGCACAAAACCTTCACAAATCTTAATAAGTTAGAAATATACGATTTTTGATTGGCACACATTATGACTTGTAATCACACCCTATTAACGTTACAGATAATCTTGGGTATGCTTTTATTTGGTTTCGTGAAATATGGAAATGCTAAAAAAAAATGATATATATATTTCAAATTAGGGTGGATGTAGTTTGGGTTAAAACCCTAATGCGGCAAAGCGGGAAGCAATTTCTTATCTTTGTACGCCGCCTGACTCCGGCATGCTCTCCGTCCATTTGTTGATGAGTTGTAGAACTCCTCATTCATTCTGCAAGGCCAGTTCGAAAATGAAGCTGGCTAATTTGTAAACCTGGGGACTTTTCATTTGCTTTGTTTTAATCCGGCATTCTGTCTGAGTGATTCTCCAGCTTTGGGTAATTTTAAGTAAACTCCTTGGTTATTTTTTCTTGATTTTGTTTTTGCAGATGTTTCCCAAGTGCTTCTTGGCAGTCGAGCAATGGAGTAAGAAACTTCATCATGGTAAACCGTACTTCCTGTATATGGTTTGCTATTTTTATCCAGTTATTTGCTTTGTCTTTTTCTATGTCAAGCAGCAACCTGCTATTTGCCAGGTATTGAGAAAGCTTCATTATCTTGCCATGTTATATTCTTTTCATTTCTTTTCTTCTTTATGCACAGTGGCCTATTGCTCAATCTTCACTCGAATCTTGTGAGCTTGCTGGATTAGGAGATTTTTGTCCTCAACTAGTTTTTCATAAGCAAATGACATGAAAGCTAGGTATTCAAAAGCCTTGTTAATCAGTTCCGAAGCTTGAGATTAAGATGCTTTCTTGACTTCTTCTGCTTCTTTAAATCTTGACAGATCAGTCTTTAATTTGTTTGCTTTATGATCTCGTTAATAAAATGTGGCACAGCATGATGCATGTATATTTTGCTCCTGATCGTGTCTTTCTGTTGGATTATGTAAACCGGTGGTTGCCAGGAGGAGGAGCACTCTAGTAAGCAATTCTTGGAAATTAAACAAAATAGAGCATCATATGCATACTGAACTGCAGGCGCAGAGGTATGAACAGAAAACTATTTGCTTTTGTTCTTGTTTGGCTGACTAGTGAAGATGAGAACGAAATATTAGTTGCACTATTGAGACAGATTTTGTATTATTCCATTCTTTCTCTAAAGTGTCGCTGCATGTAATGTGTTTTTTGTTTGTAGATATTGTGGATGCCAGATTTTTACACATCATGGCAGTGGCCACAACATCAGTATGGACTCGAAAAAGGGACTACAAGGGCTTAGTGCAAACGATAAATGTAAGAAAAACTATTATTGCTCAAGATTATGACTGTAGGAATTTGCAATGGCAGAAATATAGAAGCAAAGCAGGTGTCAACCATTAAAACGACGAGATTAGCTTCTGCCCAGGTTAGAACATTTCATGGTATCTAAATTGCAGTGTTTGCAATATCTCATGTCTGTGGGCTTGCTTTCCTGGAAGTATGCTATGTTTTGGGGCTTCTGGGGCTCCCTTATGTGTTTGTGGTTGCCTCATAATTCCACTAAAAAGCTTTTTATTTGTTGTTGTATCAGGCCTAATTAATGGTGGCGATGAAATATTTTTATGTTCTAGTCGGTTAAGAGCAGTCTATTTATTACCATCATATATTCCAAGAAACCCTGGGATTTTTCTGTTCATCAAACTGATCAAGCATCAAACATCATTGTGTTCTATTAGAATGTCGTGTTGTCCTATCAATTATCAATGATTATTGACAATGTAAATTACTTTTTGGTCTTTGATTTGTATAAGATGAACCTTTTTAGAAAGTTTAGAGTTTTGATTACTAGCTATTGGAAATGCCAGGGTTCAAATCCTTGGGCGCTTGAATTTGCTCCTAATGCAATATCATATATTGTATATTTAGCCATATGAGGGTTCGATGAACGTCAATCTTTTACTAAAACCACTATCAAGCTTACATAATAAAAACAGATGAACGTCCCTTAATCTTTTACTAAAACCACTATCAAGCTTACATAATAAAAACATTAAGATTTTGATGGAGAACAAACCTTAAGCTTTTACTAAAACCACTATCAAGCTTACATAATAAAAACATTAAGATTTTGATGGAGAAAGTTAAGACAACTGCTGTCTGAAAATAACAATGGTTTCCAAGTTGAATATGTGCAAATATTTTTATAAAACCAATACTAATTGCTTTGTCTCGAGCATCACTCGTTCTTTCTAATATTGAACAGGTTAAAAGATGCAAGTGTTTACTATCTTGATGAAAAAACCATTAGCAGTTAGCCTATGTCTTTTATAAAATGTTAAGATATTTTATTGTATAGAACAACATTGGTTCATATAAAAAGATGTTAATAACTTCATTCGGCAACCACTTTAAGTTGCATGAACTATAAAAATAAATCGTTACTAGTTTATCGCCCACATACATAGAACATAGCGACAAAGCACTATTAAAACCACAGTACTAAACCAAGCAAACTAACTATCATAAAATACCATAGTCGTGAACTATGGAAAAAAACTAGAACAATAGATCACAAGTAAGAACCTTACTACATAACTCTTTATGGTTAATCAACATATTATTATCGTCGTTTTATGGAAAAACTGCTATGTTAAACCAATAACAATTATTTTTTGGGGGTCTTGTCGACATGGAAAATGATCAGAGCTTTTGTGCAGCTTAGCAAAAACAGACTTGCAACAACATGCTTTTCTAACATGCTATGCTGCACGGTGCACACAATTCAGAAAAAAATTTCATCGGTGCAAATTTCACAATGACTCCAATTTTATTTCCCTTGAAAAGCTCAACCACCTTCCTTGCGCATCG
Organism: Isoetes taiwanensis; assembly: GCA_021234155.1. Classification (NCBI taxonomy): domain Eukaryota; kingdom Viridiplantae; phylum Streptophyta; class Lycopodiopsida; order Isoetales; family Isoetaceae; genus Isoetes; species Isoetes taiwanensis. Next base: position 14,802,044 of record JAJEKV010000019.1, read on the forward strand.
TGTCCTATCAGCGCTATTAGTACTCTACATTTTGTTCTCTGAAATAACAGGGTTGCTGCCTGATCAATTGCGACATCTAGAAATAATGGAGCAGGGTATAGCGCACAATGAGAAGTGGATCGACTAAGCAACATACCAAAGTCCCACAGTCCCACAGCCTTTACCTTATTTTTGGTTTTGCTATGCCCCTTTATATTCCCTCATAGCGAACATCTTCTCAAGTTCAAGACTTTAGCATGTTTTTCTTTCGTGCAAATATCTGCTGACTGCAATTTTGCATCAAGGACCTGGAGAAATCCTTATAGCTTCAGGTTCTTAGAAGAGTAATCTGTCCAGAAGCAGCAGTGTGTTATAGATTATAGATTGCATTATGAATAGTGATGGCATATTAAGAACCAGAAACAAGTATTGGCTGCAATATGGAAACAAGATCAATCTGACGTGCTTAGAAATGATTTGGCATTTCTTAGGCTTGAAATGGGCGCCTATTTCTTATAATGATAGAGGGATTGTACAAGCAGGTCGTCAAGAGCACCATACCATCAGTGCAATCTGCATACTCTATTGTGCCAACATGCATGTGGCACTGCTGCAAGTGATTTATTGTTTGGCACCACCTAGCTCTGCACATTTGGGCACAGGGCATTTAGATTCGGAATTATATGATTTAATTTGCCTTGATCCATGTTCTAGGGTTTTAAGCAATAGCACAACAAAAATGCGAAATGATACAAATCTCAAATTATGAAGCTGTTTTTTACAAATTCTCATTGTTATGGAAATATTTTTGCCATCATTGAGTATCAAGATATTTCGCCAGAGGATGATATTTATGATGTCTGCTTAATAGCAACATTCCCTTCACTTTGCAATGCTTCAAGGACTTTCAAGAAATAGATATAAAGCCAGGCACTGTCATTCACGTGTATTCTTGCTGCATGCATTTGTGCAAGTCTGGTGGTAAAAGGACAGATATATTATAAGATAATGACAGATGGATATGGCATTGTACCAATAGCAGATCATTTTACTTCCATGGTCTATTCTTTTTCATGCTCTAGGCATCTATTTGAGGTAGTAAATTTACTTGAAATTTTGCAATGTGTAGCTTCAAAAGAAGCATGAATTGCATTGCTCAATGCATGTAAAAATTATCAGGAAGGAAATTGCTTTCCAAATATAGTTCGAAATCATATGAAATATGCCCCTTTATATTCCCTCATAGCAAACATCTTTTCAAGTGTTGGGAAGGGGAGTTATATAAATGGATTTGTCTTTTCAATACATTTGGTAACGTAGTATTTTATAAAACAGGTATTTTCGTTTTGAGTTTCTTGGTGGAGCTATTGGCTGTCTGTATTATGCTGGAGCTTGCAGTTCTGAGCTCATTTCTACCATAGCCATGCATTCTTCTATATGGTAGACTGAGAAACAAAATCTGAGGCCCCATGAGCTGCTACAACGTTTTAATATAATGGGTTGCCCGCCCAATGTTTTCAGCTTTAATTCATTGATTCGAGATCTCTGTAAAGCAAAGCAAGTAGAGGACAAGAAAACTGCTAAAAGGGAACAACTCAGTGGGTTGCAGATCTTGCTATAACATGGATGCAGGCCTGTGCAATGCAAATAAAAATGGATGGGTTCATGAAATTCTAGAATGTATGATAAAAAGCAATTATACCCATGTGCTTATAGAGGTAAGTTCTGTGGCGTTCCTTTTCTTGGCCTTTCTGATAAACAGGCGAATTGCAGGATCCACATAATGTATCCTTCCATTATATGGAGTTTTATTCCTTGCAGGCAAAAGTTTAGCTTGGAAATGTTTCTGATCTTGGAAATGTTTAGCTTGGAAATGTTGGTTCACGGATTATTAAGGGCTGCTAAAGTATCCATATTCCTGCAAGAACAAAAATTAAAACAGAGACAACAAAATAGTCAAGGATACTGCAAATACCTTCTATCCCTTTAACTGCAAGTTGAATGTGTAGCTGCTTTACTTAGATGAATCCAAGAACCTTCAACCAAGGACCTAAGGTCCCTGAAGCAAGTGGCTCCAACAAAATTCACCAAAAGCGCTAAACCTAAATGAGAGGCACTAATCATTCTCCACTATTCAAAGGATTGTCCAGGCAGCCACCAAAGATATCAGCTATTGCCTCAATACATTTGGTAACGTCAATGCATCTGAACACTCCAAGATAAGGTCACCACTCTAGAGACACCATCGTATCCTGGAAACATAGAGGTTGCTGCCAGGCTTAAGAGGTTGAAACAAAGCTCATGCCTGCGGGATTTTGATATGCAAGAGAATTATTCAACACAATAGTTCAGCAAGGGAAGGATCTTCATGCTAATCATGCTCATGAGCAGCTGCCATCGCATGCGTAAATTGGAAAGGTAGGAGTTGCACCAGCCAAAACATAGTTGAGTATCAAGATATTTCATCCACATTTCACTACTAACTAGCAGTGATTGCAAAGCAGATTGTGCATATCATTCTGAGATGCAATCAAGGCAAACTTTCTGCTTCAAGCCACAAGTTAAATTATCACCCTTTATTTGTTGCCAAAGATCTTTTAGGTCATAGACCGCAGCATAAGATGGTTCCAACTGTGTAATGCCACTCTTCAGCGACTTGAAGCTCTAAGGTGTGGAAACTGCATTATATAATGGCCTTTCCTGTTCATGCATAATACCTTCAGTGCTTTGGATGAAACAAATTTGTATGTCAACCTTAGAAACAAATCTGAGGCCCCATGAGCAGCTGCAACATATGGACAGAATGGGTTGCCCACCTAATGTTTTCAGCTTTAATTCATTGATTTGACATCTTTGTGAAGCAAATCAAGTGGAGGACTTGAAAATTGGTAAAAGGGATGAGCCCAATGGGTTGCAAATATTGCTCAACATGGATGCAGGCCTGTGCAATGCAAATAAAAAGGATGAGCTGCATAGAAATGCTCCAAGATATGCATGTGATTCCTAGCAGTGCGATCTCCTTTAATTAACGTTGAAGGATTGTCATCATATCCTTTGTAGAGTGACAATTTGGCCTTGCAATATTCCTTGCGATCCTTCTCAGGATCACTTGACAAATCTACAATCACATTGCTAGACACACGACTGTCTGCACCATTAGATGCTTGAAATCCACAAAACTCTATGATCCTCCAGGATCATGTGCATCCTCCACTTTCACATTTGGAAGCTGCTCCCATTAGATGTGGAAATGGTTCTCAATGTACCAGATGAACTTATGCTGATACAACACATAAAGGTTATGCTGATTTATTGTCAGTTTAGTCTATCTTCAGAAAAGAAGCAAGAGCTTGCCAGCAGTTAAAGCACGAGTATGTTTCTTTGAGCTGCTGCAATATATACTTGGACAATGCTAAAGTCTTGCAAAAAAATATTTATGATATTTGGTGGATATATATGATATCTGATGCATGGACGAATGTCATACTCTGTCAAAGTAGGATAAATGACTTTGAAATCGCTGTTGTTCCCATATTCAAAAACAAGACTAGGTGTTTTTGAGCACAATGTTTAGAGCTCCATAAAGATTTTGCATATCTTCAACTGGGGATGCCTAGAATAGATACCTTTGAGGTTGCAACACGCATTCAACATATGCTCTGCATGGAGGGCCATGCTGTAATAGTTGCATTCCACATTCCACATTCCATTGATAATGTCAGTAGCAATTTAGGCTGGGTACACTCTTTGCTTTCTATTAAAGGGATTTTTACCATCTGCAATGATTTCCAGTGGAAACGATTCAAACTTCAATGTCATTCATGAGAGCTTCAACAAATCATTATTTGCCAACTTGAGGTAGCTCCTGGCTCTATCTTACTTATTCATTATTTCCATACTTGAATAGAGACAACACCTGCAAGAACCCATCGTCTCTGTATAAGGGGATGAACTGATGCTAGGTGCCGAAAGGTCTGGAGGCAGTGGTGCCCACCACCATGGTGTCTCCAATAGGGTGTGGATAGAGGGGCAAGGCCAAAAAAGATGTCTGACCACCTCCCATGTTGTCAACAAGCCACGAAAAAATGGAGAAGCCCTTGGAAAAGGCTGCAGAGTCTGAAATAAAGCCCAAGGTAGGACTGGTTTGACAGCCTTCTTGCCTAGCGGGATACAGTGACCAAGAGCTTGTCTAAGAAGGCGTGAACCAGGAGAGTCATCCTCACCATTCAGGCTTGCGATCAGAATAGATCGCCAAATCACCAACACACCAGGGAGGCCATACACATTGAGAGTCAATGGTAGAATGTCGCATCTCATAGGCCCACTACAACCGCAACCCAACAGCCAACCAATGTATGTCCAAATATATATCTTAGACAATGACGAACAACAACTAGATATTAGACATGATTATGTACATGACCTCCAAAGAGACACACTTCGAGAGCTCCAAGACATAATCAGCCACAACAACCCATTCGCACGTGCTATACATACTGCAGCAGAACTGATTCGCACAAACCCAGCTATAGATATCAGACTACGCATCATATCACCAACTAGCCCAGATGCAAGAAATAGGCAATACAATGCACCCACATCCAATGAAATTGCACTACTCATGCCAAACGAACCAGACCCAACAGAGGGCCATCAAAACATCATTCTACGCTCAAGGAATGGTACACTCCAATCGATAAATGAATGTCATGTATCGTATGACCCATTACACTTCGTCCTAATATTTCCATACGGAACAGATGGTTGGCATATCAACATTCCACAGACAGCACCTCAACAAAACCGCAGGCAAAGAAACGTCACAGCACTTCAATTTTATAGCTACCATATACACCTGCGTCCAAACCATATTTCTCCTATCCATTATGCTGGACGACTATTCCAAGAATACATATGCACTGCCTTTGCAAAAATAGAGCAAGCACGTCTCAACTACGTCAGAATGAATCAACAAATCTTTCGAATGGAAATACGCCAGGGCATAGAGGATGCAATTGGCCAACCGGCAACAACAGCATCAGGAATAGGAAGACGAGTCATTCTACCATCAAGCCATATTGGTTCGCCTAGAAATACAAACCAACTATACCACGATGCGATGGCCATTGTATGAGCATTAGGCAAACCAGATTACTTCATTACCATCACTGCCAACCCAAACTGGCTAGAAATAACAAGAGAACTACTCCAAAGACAAACCGCATCTGATAGACCAGACTTGAGAGCACGCGTGTTCCAAATGAAACTCAGGCAACTGCTGGACTTATGGGCAAAATAATAGGCAAAGTGTATGTCATAGAGTTTCAAAAATGAGGCCTTCCACATGCCCACCTATTACTCATTGTCTGCCACAATGGCAAACCACAAACTGCTGCAGATTATGACAAAGTCGTATCAGCAGAAATCCCAGCACCCAGAAACAAACCTGAAGCTATACAACATTGTCACAACCAGTATGATACACGGACCATGCAGAGCCCTCAATCCATTATCGCCGTGCATGAAAGACGGAAGGTGTACAAAGCATTACCCGAAGGATTTCCAAAAATGAGACTACTATACACCAAGGCCAAGTCAAATATAGACGTCGCGATAATGGACGACACATTATCCGCAACGGACATCGTATTGACAATAGATGGGTCGTACCGCACAATACATGGCTATCGACGTACTTCAATTGCCACATCAATGTCAAAATATGTGCCCATATCAGGTATACAAATACATATACAAAGGCCCAGACATGATCTCAGCAACCTTAGAATATCAAAATCTCCCAATAAATAGAACTCCCTCTGGCACAACCCAAGATGAAATCGCACACTACTTGAATGCCAGATACTTCTCCGCAATAGAAGCTTCATGGAGAGTGCTATCCTATGATTTACAAGAACAGGAACCACACGTTGTGAGGCTTGCCATACATCTACCTAACCAAAATGTATTACACTTTAGAGATACCGATGACCTCAACAACACATTCGAACGAGGCACACACACAACACTGACAAGATACTTTGAAAAAAATGCAAAGACTCCGAACACACGTCACCTTCTATATCAAGATTTCCCCTCATCTTACACCTGGCAAAAAGCCAGCAAAACCTGGACACAAAGAGAGAACCACCAACGCATGCCAACGATTGGACGCATGTACTTCGCCAATCCAGATGAAGAAGAGAGATTCTACTTACGCCTCCTCCTCACTAACATTCCAGGCGCTACGAGCTTCGAACATCTACGTACAGTACACAATACAATCCATCCAATATTCAAAGACGCATGCAATGCATTACTCTTACTAAATGATGATACAGACATATTGCAATCCCTTCAAGAAGCTTGCACATGGCAAATGCCACCTGAACTTCGCCAATTATTTGCCGCTATACTCATTCTCAATCACCCAACTAATCCGATAGAACTTTGGAACACATTCGAACATCACCTTACAGAAGACTACCAACGACAACACAACATTACAACAGCAAATGCATCCAACCAAACCACACCTTACGCAAGACAATGCGCACTACACGACGTAGAGCAGCACATGCAAGCAGCAGGTCAAACATTGGAGACCTTTGGATTCACAAACATAAACCCACAGCCAACAACAAACACACTCATCCTAGAAGAGATCTACCAACCCACTCCACAGAACGTCGAAACATCAGTAGACCTCCTCAACACTGAGCAACGACTAGCATTCACTGGAATCATCTCAGACATGCAACAAAGAACAACCCGTCAACACTTCGTCTACGGAGCAGGAGGAACATGCAAAACATACCTCTACAACACACTCCTCGACCATGTACGAAACCAAGGACAAATTGCTCTAGCAGTAGCATCATCAGGAATAGCATCTGTTTTATTAAAAGGAGGAAGAACGGCACACTCCTGATTCAAGATACCATTGGAAATCCACGAGGATTCAACATGCAACATACCGAAACAATCAGAACTAGCCACACTCTTACGATCTACCCGCCTCATTGTATGGGACGAGGCTCCAATGGCACACAAGCATGCATTTGAAGCGCTTGATAGAACACTACGAGATATCACAGAAAGAAACGTACTATTTGGAGGAATAACAGTAGTTCTTGTAGGAGACTTCAAACAACTATTACCAGTTGTCCCGCACGGAACTAGACCAGCCATAGTAGATGCAGCCATAAACAAGTCATACATCTGGAACCATATCAAAATCCATTACTTGAAGATCAACATGCGAGCCCATCAAACAGAACAAACCCAACCAAACGAACAAATCAACAGCTTTCCAAACTGGTTACAAAGGATCGGCGAGGGCCAAGAACAAACATACCCAGAAAGAGGTGAAAACATCATCAAGTTGCCAAGCAATATCTGCATACCAACACAAAACCTCAGTGACCTCATTGAAGCCACATTTCCAGGAATCAGAGAGAATGCAAGTGACCCCAAATTCTGGACAGATCGGGCCATACTCACTCCCCTAAATGAGCATGTCGATGAAGTCAATGCCATCATCACAAGCATATTTCCAGGAGAACCAAAGACATACCTTAGCGCGGACAAAATACCTGACCAAGAAAATCAGCAACTCTATCCAACTGAGTTCCTCAACAACCAGGTACCAAGCGGCATGCCACTACATAAACTTACCCTGAAGATCGGAATGATTATCATGCTACTAAGAACAACTTCTACCAAGCTAGGACTATACAACGGAACTAGATTAATCATAAAAAGGATGGGAGAAAGACTACTAGACACAGAAATAGTTACTGGAAAGAATATAGGAAAAAGAGTCTTCATACAAAGGATACCCCTCACTCCAGGCACTACACAACTACCATTCCAATTCGAAAGAACTCAGTTTCCCATATGCCCAGCATTTGCAATGACAATAAACAAAGCACAAGGACAAACACTGTGACAACTAGGACTTTACTTACCAAGGCCTGTCTTCGCCCATGGACAACTATATGTAGCACTTTCAAGAGCACGGCGACAACAAGACATAAAAGTACTTATTATCGACCAGGAGGAACAATCAATGAATCAGCAGGGAATTGCAACATACACAGCAAACATAGTATATAGAGAGGCCCTATAAACTCTGCCACCACTCATGACACGTAATACTATATTTCGACACAACAAAGCTTCAGGTAAGAAATGCAATAAACATTCCTTTACGGCAAGCATACAACACCTAATTTCATACTGTCATTGACGAACTACCACATACTTCTGATTTTGCATATTTGCATATCTGCCATAAACTTTAACAAACAGTCATTTCATCATCTAAGCACTCCAGGAGCTTGCAAATACATCAGGTAAATCCCAAACATATTTCTTTCACTCTATTATTTTCTGTTCTTTTGTTCTGTCCAATATCTATGCACCTACCTCCGTTAGTGCAGCTATGCATCTTACATGTGGCCCCCAATATTTTTCTCCCTCCTTTGCTGCTCAAGCATCCTAATTCACTCTTCTTCAAAACTAGATTACATTCTAGAATTTAGTGATGCAACATTCGATTATGCACCATTGCTCAAACTTCTAACACCGCGCATGACAAGGAAGCATCAATGATAGCTTCCCATTTTACTTCTACCTGACCATTGCTCTATCAAAATTCTGGCTTCATCTGCATTTGACAGCCTATTTAACTACCAAGGAACTTCAAAGACACTACGAAAAAGGTGATCTAAAATACTCTCCCCTTTTTGTTCTTCATATTGCAAACATCCTGAGATCTTTATTGTTACAACCCTGTTTAATATTATTGCATGCTTCTTAACATCTACAGGTTTCACATGGAATTCTCTCTAACAATTCTACCTCCTCAGATGAATCATACTGGCATTCTTACCGCTGTTGTTCCTCAGTTTAGTACACTTGGTATTTGAATCTTCAATTTAGTGGACCTGGTAAATAACGTCAATCAATCAACATAATATGTGAGTACCAGAATTGACATAATGTATTTTGTAATCCGTGTCTTATTCCTCTCTTCAAATCCAAAGCTAATATTCTTTTCATACACATACAGGTTTTATATGGAATTATGTACAGACGGCAACAACCACCTGTTTGGACAGATCCATGTTCCATACTCCAGGTATCTAACCAGCAACAATCGATGTCTCAAGTGTGACACATAAAGGTATTGGCCTCACCTCCCAATATTTCTGCAAATCTAATATTTAATTTTCTTACTTGCCTATAGTATGGACTTTGAAGAAGGTTTTAATTTAATGCTTACGTTGGCTTAAGTCATTGTGAACAAAAGTTTCAACACCATACAATTAAATTGACTTCATTTCTTCCAACTTGCAGACTGATTGCATCATGAAACTTCTGAGGACTACTCAGAAGCAATCAAAAGATCATACAATTCTTCCTTTCCTCTTAAACATAAAGTTATACTGGAGCGCAACCTTGCTTCAATCTGTAATTCATCGTGAAGGAGAAGCATGTTCTATGGATTCATCTTACAAACCATATAGACATAACTTCATTTCACAACACATGCATCTGCTTACATGTACACATTCTCTTTTCACAGGCTACAAATTCAAAATATTCTGTGTCTTATCATCCAGTACTATTTCATCAAGATTATCCTGACATGCTTTTCATTAGGTGTTGTATTTCTGTTGGATTCAGGGAGCGCAGCAAATAGACGGTCAACAACAAGTTACTGGCCATTAACATGGTACCTCTACACATGTTATCTTATGATGCTTCTTGCTAATATAAAGGATGCATTTACGATTTAAGATGCTAGCAATCAAGTTTACATGCTCAAGGCTGGAGAATAATGATTAGGTTTAGACACAACATGACCTTTCTCCCATTGCTTTTAATCCATTTCTTATTTCTGCATTTCCTATTCCAGAATGAATGCTCCATTCATTTTAGTTGTGATATGTACTACATTCTTATTGTTACTTTTCCTACAGTATACTTGATCTTCTCCAGCACCCATATGGTCGTCTACTATGGCCATTATAACACTATTCTATTTCAAGCCCTCACAAGCACATTCAACTAGAGGATTTTATTTCTTCGTCAGAGGCAACCACGTATTAAAATGATCCTCCATAGAATAAAACTTTGCTCATGAGGCAATGCCACCTTCAATTTGCAACATTCAATTTGCTATCAACAGAACTGTGGCATTGCAACACGATGGTGGTCAGCAACCATACTATCCTTAAACAGATTCATCCACACTACACCAAATGGCAAGCTCAATATGGTAACCTTTCTTCCTCATTTTAATTCATAGGCTTTTGCATAACTTTTTCTTTCGCTTCTATTCAAACTGCTACTTTTTTCTTCTATGTGGCTATGTTCCTTCATCATGGCCTTTATCGGAATTATGGTTATGTGAATGGTTGTGTCATCAAATTCTTCCTTATGCTAAGTTCACCATTAGCTATTTGCAAATTTTCTAGCAATGATGTCTAATTTACAGCAATAATTCAGGAATCCACATGTAGCAAATTCGTATAATGTACAATGCATTTCTCTACTACGTTCTTTCGCATTATATTCTTACGCTGGTGAACAAAGTCTGATATAACAAATAACGAGCACAAATGGTGAGCCCTTTTCATCTCAGTATATAGATCTGTTTATTTTGGATTATATATTTCGATGTTGTAGAATGTATTAGTTGCACAAGCGAATTCATCTACATTTAATTGAAGAAACAAGACATATCAATGTTGGTTCCCAGCCCTGCTAAGATTTATCACGATGTCAAAGTTTTGTATAGAGGCTCTTTGATCAAAGCAACTTCATTCCGCAGCCTTATGCATTGTGCTCAAGCTCACATTCGTTTTTCCCAGGATGTGAGTGACAACACATATTTACATCACGTACACTTCCACGACAAGCAGCAAATGCAATCAAGAGAAAGCTCCACTGCTTTTTGATAGAATGTTCCAGGAAGGTATTTACTGCTCTTTGATATAATGTTGCACGAAGCTATAAGACCAGACCAGATCATGTTCCTCATCCTTCTTTGTGCATGCAGCAACATCAGTCTGATAGACACGACATGTCACTATTTTCGTTTACTTAGCAAAGATCACTATCATGGAAGACATGTACACATTTAGGCTGGTCTGATCAGCCACAACACCTTATCAAGAAAATGCCATTCCAGCCAAAGCCTTTGGTACAGAAGGCCTTGCTTACAGCCTGCGAAAGCGAATATTTGCCTAGATTGTGTACCTCCATGCCCAATACATACATCCTATATAGTATCAACCGTGAGAACATTTTTTGGTAGCACGATATCTTCGAATGCTCCATCAGTCATCAATCTTCTATTGGACACCAGTTAAGGTATTGTTCTAAGTTGTGAGTTAAGGTATTACGTCCAAGTTGTGAGTTTCATATCTTACAGTTATATGTATGTACCTTCTGACAAATCGATGCAAGAACATAACATAATGCTAGATCATAGGATATACTACTGCAACAGAATGCCTTCTGAAATTTCCAAATAAAACATGCATTGTACCTTCTTCCAGTCTTCTATATGGCACCGATAAAATGGAACATGTAATCAGTTATCAAAACACAGGAAGTATGAGAACTTGAAGATGCTTTCACTTTTGTCTTTTCCCTTTCGTGTTTCTTGGTGCATGCGTTTTTTGATTAATCTCTATCAATTTTAGTTTGTTCTCTAATTTTATTCTTCACTATACAGGTTCATATGACTTTCAGCTATATCTTTGATGATGGTACATCTACGAGATCACAGATCTCCTATGCTCACTGCATCTTGATGCTTGATGCATACGAAGCTGCATCAGTTCAAGGGTCAAGAATGACAAAATGGAGGTGATTCACTTGCAAGTACCTTCTTTGGAATTACATTATGTTTGAAGACGAGAACAACATCTGCTTACAGTCTACAATCATATGTTAGCTTGACACGTGCTTAACATGGTATGCATTCCTTGCTTTATAGTATTTGCCACCTGCAAATCTATTAATGCAAATGAGCGCCTACCACAGATTGAGGACCAAAACGCTATTCTTACACAAATGATGATTTGCTACTACCAGTCCGACACTAAAGACATTTATCAAAAAGCTTTGCGCATCTGAAAAACAAGGTTCTTCACACTGCCTCCATTTTCCTAAGGTATCAACCTACATGTTTAGTTACTGCATCTGACCAAGTAGACACCAGGATTCTGTATGATTTATAACATACCAACAACTTCATTAAAGCAAGTTGTATTGAAAGCAGCATGATTCTGTCTTAAATTTTATAGCATGTGAACTTTATTTTTCTTACATGTACTAATCATGGAGACAAATGATATCAACAAAATAAAGAATTCAATTCAAACTCAAATTTTCCTAGGCCATAGAAGCCTATATTTTCTCATGAAATTTGATTTTTCGCAGTGTTCATAAGCGTATATTTTCTCATGGAATTCGATTTTTCACAGTGCTTACCTTTGTATCTTAATAGAATAGAATAGAATAGAATAGGTTTTTAGCGTCCACGGAGACCAATTGGCCTATGGGACCCAAACAAAAAAGAGAGCAGCAAGCATATTACTCGGCTGGGATTAAAAAACCCCGCCAGAAGGGTTTCGAGGAAAAACCTTAGCGATAATAAGCCCTGGCGGCACACTTATACAATTGCATAGGACAGTTCAATACCGTCCCGTAGGACACAAACGAGTCCGTGCATCCATAACCTCACGGAGGTATGACCCCAACAAACCCACCGGACGCCGTAATAATAAGCGATGCAGCTGGTGGCGGGCACTAGTAATCGAACATATCGCCCCGGATATGGGCAAATCTTTGGGTGTCCGGAGGGCATGACATTCATCCTCAATCGCTACCGGTGGCAACACGGCAAAGCCTTTGCTCCGTGCTTTCACGAGCCCAACGCCTGTTTCAATGCGGAGGCGATGTGCCCCCATCTTGAATGGAAGCTATAAGCCTGCGTTTCTTCATGGGTAGTGGGTGTACAAATCTTGGTGTGGGCCTCTTGTGAGCCTAGGGATTGACTTTGCTGGCGATAGTGTGCCGACTTAACATGTGTCGAGCCTCCTGATCCCCGCCCTGCCTGAAGGAAAGTAGCATCAAGGTATAGTTTAAGTGCCTCGCGATCTTTCTTTGTCCCGACGGACACATCTGCTTTTTTGCACACCCGGTGAGAACCACGAGCCCCGCTTGTCTTTCCAGCCAGGATTTCGGGCATTGGGGACCCATTGCCGTGGCCAAAGCAAAGGCGGGGACAAGCGTGTATCAGCCATAGCGACCACCTTTTGGAAGTAAAGCGATATGGCGTTCCAATGCAGCCCGTTGAAGGGGTAGAAATCTGTCTCTGGAGTAGGATGCGGTGCGGGCTGTGGACTTCACCCGGGGCCCGTGCCAAGAAGGCCTATACACACCTTTCGAGGTCATTCCGGGTGTTGAGGGATATCCTTTGGACCCCAAACTTACGCCCCATACAAAGGGGCGGCTCAACCAAGGCGAAACAAATGTATTTGGTGACCCGGGCATACAACTCTGCCTTGTGGTCATTTGTTACGCATGGCATATAGTGCTTTCCAACCCTTGATGACCGCAAGAACTCGATAGCCGCATGCATTTTGCATAAAACAATCAAGAGAAGGCAAATGGACATGCTAACTTTGCAAAATACAAGCAAGTAGGAGGCAATTTAAGCTGTACATATGGATGCATATATAGCTAATTTTAGACTAATTTGATGGACGAGCTCAGTTCAAAAAATAGGTATTACAATCACATCTTCATGTCCCACATGAATCTTATAATAATCTACATTTAGAAACAATTGTAATATTAATATACACTAAATTCAGAATGTAAAGATAAAACCATTATGAATCAAGACCATCGCAAGAGAACTTGACTTGGCTGCTGCTACAACACTCGCATTCTTATTCGTATACCCCATCGTGCTCTAATGTCTATAGGATGTAACTTGAGAGAGTCCATACTCACTCAAACGCACCCTATTCCTACAGTGCGTGATGCCTTCTATCCACACAATATGTAGCATTATAACAAGGGGTTTTTTTGTGATTTTATACGTTTTTTAGCATGGTTTTCATATGATTTCATGGGCGTATTCACGCGGACGTACTAAACGGTATTTCTAGAGTGCACCCATTTGTTAGCCATTGATTTTAAAGAAGAGGGAAAAACGTGTGGTTGTGGGGCTTTTATTGTTTGCATGTTTTTTTAAGTTTAGGTTTTAAATATTAAGATAGGATAATATTAGGTTTGTGGTTTTCGAAAGAAATGTTTTGAAGCGATTAGGGTTCCGGATTTGGTCTGATACAGGGTTAATCGGTTTGATACAGGGTTATCGGATTTGGTCTGATATTGCATCTCCAATCTCTGGCTTCAGTATGGGCCAACCAGGCAAGCAGCATCTTGGCCCAGGAAGATTTATCCAATGCATCATCCAATGCATATATCTCTTCTGGCCTTTCCTACTCTTCCTTCCCGTTGCATTGAGTTGCGAGTGGTGTTGTGGCACTTTAGTTTCTATTTGCTGGCTCCAATTTGTGAGGATACTAGGGATTTTATAAAAACTCTATGCCGCCCTTATCTAGTTGGCTGCTTTTGTGTTGTTGGCTGTAGTGCGTTGAGCACAATTCAGAATCTGAGAGAAGAAAATTTGCAAAACAATTTCCATCTGAAGAACTTTAGCAAGGTCCACCTGAAGTTCACTAAAATATCCTACAGATGTTTTCTACTCTTAATTGGAGGCGGTATTGCAGACACCAGTGCGTGGTCATCTCCTAAGCTTTTTTTCTGGTATGCCCCTCTTATGCGTGGTAACTAAAAGTTTTTGATAATTTCTAAGAAAAGAGAAATCAATTCCGAGGGCGTGCAAACCAATAATACACATTGATTTTTCCAGGTTTGGGAGTTTCAAATTGACTTGAAATGCATCCACATGAACGATAGGCTGGTTTATTGTGGTTGGAA
Organism: Isoetes taiwanensis; assembly: GCA_021234155.1. Lineage (NCBI taxonomy): Eukaryota > Viridiplantae > Streptophyta > Lycopodiopsida > Isoetales > Isoetaceae > Isoetes > Isoetes taiwanensis. The sequence goes on from JAJEKV010000019.1 coordinate 14,817,062, forward strand.
TTTCAAAGCAAGGAATTTGTCGGCCGGATCCAGGGCTCTAGATACGCCATCTTTGCACGATTGCGGCGGTGCTAATCATGGTGGAGATCCGACAAAAATGAGATAGTTCAAGGCTGGGAAGAAGTCTTTGGGGCTCACCTTTGCCTTGAGGCATTGTGTATGGACTCGGCGATGCTCTTCTCATGATCCTGCCAGCCCTTGCCCCGCCTTCTAAGTTGGCGGGAATTGCGTTCCTTGGCATGTTTCTTCTTGGTACAATCATTGCAATGGGAAGCTCTACATTATTTCTTGGGTCTTGTAGTGAAGCACCTTTGCGAACGAAGTTCCATGGATTTTTCGAAGTCGACATTTGGATCCCCCCTTTGTAGCTATTGATTTCGATGTGGGCGTCGCTAATGAGTTTTTGGCATATATATTTTCTAACCACTCTCTCATCTTTGCAGTCTTCTCCATTGGTCTCACAATTTTGAGGTAGAATCGGTTTAGTTCTTGCAACCATTAATTCAAAAAGTGTCCTTGACTTGAGACTGTATGGTGGTCCCAGTGGTAATATGCCTTGCAAAAATCAATTCTTGCAGGGGAGCTTGGGAGTCGATGTTATCGGCAATCAGAACTTTAACTCCCGAGCAAGGTTGTTGGTTCTTTGCTCCAAGAACTGGCGAATTGTCTACATTCATGACTCATTCAAGGTTGTCAAGGTATGCGGAATTTATGTATGGTGGGTTTTTTCTTTTCATTAAGTGGAAGCAGTGTAGACATGTTAAGATCTAAGCTTGAGAAGCAAGTGGCGTGATGAAAAATCGAGTGGCCATCAATTATGGATGCTTTCTTTGTTCCACTGTGAATATTGCCCGATCTCACAGTGCGCCCTATTTGTTTGTTTACGGATTTTTGTTGTGTGTAGCCAAAGATCCGGCTATTTTGGAATGTTCTTTTGAAAAGTAGCGGATGGCGGATAACCCGGATAATGGATGACAATATGGCGTAGAGAGCTTTAAAACTAGGTTTATCCAAGAAGTCTCATGCCTTGGCTACCTTGCATAGCGAATTACATGTAATATTATTTGCTACAGAGCACAACCCAGCTGAGGATCTAGGGGCTCGGTATTTTGCCATTTTTGCAGTTTCCTATCTTACAAGTTTACAAGCTCCGACTTCCTATTTGTTTTGTTTCTTTTTCTGTCATGTGCAGCGAAAGATCTAGCTGTTTTGGAATTGTAGAGCTTCAAAACTAGGTTCATCCAAGAAGTCTCATGCCTTGGCTGCACTGCATATTACTTGCGAGATATTTACTACTCAGCTCAGGTTTGTGTTGTGAACGAATAGGTATGGGTTCAAATCCCGTATAAAACAAACTCCTTGTTGTAAGGCTGAATTATGTTATGGTTTTTAGAAGATGCAGTTTAGTTAGTCTAAAAATTCTAAAACGTAATCCAAAGCTCCCTGTTATTATGCTAGGTATTACTACCATCTTTCCATGGATTGTCGTCGTCTCAATTCTATTTTGCATTTTCGATAATTTCTCTTTTTCATTTGCATTTGTATTTGAATCCAGCTCCAATCTTGAGGCATTGGGCCTCTAGTTTTATGGCAATGTCGCTACTTCGTTCACGCAAATCTATGTCAATTCTCAAAATTTGAGGTGAGTCCACTTCTGAATATTATAATTTAAATCTTGTTTTCATTTGATTTTTTCAAAACTTCTTCAATTTTCAACATGGACAAAATACTGGCCTATGCTATATCCAGCAAAGCATCCTTTCATTGTGATTGTGAATTAAGTTCATTTTTGTTGGTGCAATACACAGAATTACGATTGAGTTCATCTTCATATTGGCAATTCACATAGCCAGACTTCTTATTGGGCTTATAAAAGGATTCCAAATGGAGGGTGTTTTGTTTTGACAATTGACAGAGCTACAAAGTTCAATGGGGGTTATATATAAGGACTTCTTATTGGGCATATATAAGGATCCCAATGAAGGGTTATTCATAGTCGCTATCGAATATTCTTCCAATTCAATGTCCACTAAATAGAGCAAGTGCTACATGTGTGGAATTAAATTTGTTTTACATATGCCATATGCTTATGAATGCTTGCCATGGCAAAACAGACTTGCATGACACCAACACATGTTACCATATGAACTAGCATATGCATGAATATCTAGTATTGCAATATTGAGATTACAGATAATGAATATAATGACTACATAAAATGTACTTCAGTTGTTTGCAATGGAAATAATTTGTTTGTCTTGATGCTATTGTGTTTTATATTTGCTTTAGTTAGGGCCCGAAGGGCCCAAATTTTTTTTTAATATAACAATCAACACACAACTACCATTAACATTATTAACACAAACCATTGTATTTAACACATTTAAATTAAAATCCCCCTTAAACCCCCTTTGGTTTGGGTGCATATTCACACGGGGGGTTACTCCGGGCAACGAGAGCTGTCGGATGGGCATATTTTCCCTTTATTCCAAGATCTGGACCATACATAACGATCCTCATTTGTGGGGTATGCATGTACAAGTTTTTGTATACTGTATATTAAGGTTTGCAAAATACTATAAGGTTTGAGAGAATGTACTTAATGGTGTTAATTTTGTACATGTATTGTAAATATATTTTTGGAGCTCTCGCTGCCCTACGTAACCCCCCGTGTGAATATGCACCCAAACCAAAGGGGGTTTAAGGGGGATTTTAATTTAAATGTGTTAAATGCAATGGTTTGTGTTAATAATGTTAATGGTAGTTGTGTGTTGTATTTTGTTTTCGTATATATGTTGCCAAGCCTAAATGCTTTGTGCAACCATATTTTTCTTCTTTCCAAATTAGTACTAAACAGCAACGCCGGGCACTATAACTAGTAGTTTTTAAGAAGCAATTCTAACCTGATGTATTAGGGCTAGTTTGTGCAAGAAGGTAAAAAACTTTGTTGGGCAATATATTTATCTTCATGTCGCAGGACTCCAAGGTGTAATTGTTCTTCTATAGAATATATGTACTTGCAGGATATTCTAGAGTCGTTTGAAACGTAAAATGAAATAAAATAAGTCTTTGCCTTGGCTTTGCCTCATATGTAGATAAATACCATTTTTTTCCCTCATATGCAGATTCCTCTGATTAAGGGTGTATTTTCACCTATGAAAACATTGTGGGTTCCTAAGGGTATGGTCACATGAACAGGTCGACATGGACTACTCCATGTCGACATGAACGCTTCAATTTCGAGAAGGTCAGATGAAGATTAAGAGGAACCGGAGGGCTTGCCACTTCTTTCTTCCCTGCTAATTTCTGGATCATTGCCAAGTATCCTGAGTTTTGCCACGCGCTCAGATCCGAGGGATTCATGTTGACATGAATCTTTTCAACCGAGAAGAGAGACGGCGGAACGGATCGATGTCAACTTGGATCTCTTCATGTCAAAAATCAGCATGAGACCCTTTCAATTTCAGTATTTGACATCTAAGGAGAGACGTCGACCTGTTCATGCGACCCGGCCCTAACCTAATCTCACCAACACAACATAGCTAGACATTGTACAATGTTTTTTTTTTGTTTTTTGACCGATGCAGCAAAAAAGAAACAAAACGCATGTGAGGGCACATAATACAATTCAGATATTTGCTACTCGTGATTCTATAACTTCAATCCTTACCATACACGTTCTTCTCACTACAGGAGACACATTTCATTTTTTTCCAGTATTAACATCAAGAACACAGATTTCAGACATAATCCCCTTTACACATTAAATTATGGCCACATACTAACAACAAAACACACACTCAATTTAATAAAAAAGCATTATATGCCATAATGCATGTAAAAACTATTTCAGATCCTGACAAAAGACTCTTTTTAGATTCTGCAGATATTTTCTAAACTGCGACCAGTAAAATTTCACTACCTTAGGCATCTACAAAGAAAAAGCCAATAAACGTAATCTGTCAGTGCTTTAACAAAAGCCAACTCTATTCCAACCCATCAATATCATCACAGAAACTCAAACCTTGAAGGAAACTCCATATCCATTTTCAACAATTTCAAATTCCACAATCTACACATGGTCACATAATTTTAGCATCTACAAGGTGACCTTTATGAACATGATAACCCATAACATCTGAGAAAGTCATACACAAAAGTTTACCTGACTGTCTTGAGAGAAGCTCACGTTTTATGGTATTTTACAACAGAGCGTAATAATAGAAAGAATCTCTCAGAACATTTATGCTGTCTCTACACATAGCATCATACAACATTATTATTTCTAGTTGATATTCACACTGTTAAGTCTTCATTCTTGCTGATTACACAGTAACTAGAACTTCTAGAAAAACAATAGACAGAGGATTACAAAGCACCCAAGTAAAAGAAATAATCTGCACAAAAATGCTTCATGCTGCTGCTCAGTGGTCATTGGAGTAGCTGGGGGCATTCGACTACCATAAAATCCATGTGGACCACCAAAAGTAATATTAGACCCTAGACCTCCTTCAGGGATGCCATGGACCTGAAAACCAAAAAGGGAAGGGAAGAGACCAAATCCTGCAGACAGGGTTATGTTGCCAAAGTGAGCAGTGGCTCCTGCTGGTGCAGCCATGAAGCCAAATCCATGAGACTGATATTGTTGTTCAGGAGAACGTGCAGTATCAGGTCTCCTACCTGCAGGCCTTTGTGGTATTTCAGTTCCTGGCACTGGCTTTGTTCTAGGATCGGTCGATGCCTTGCCGCGGCCATACAATGGAACAACCTTTTCCTCCTCAACCACAGCTTTGCAAACAGGGCAGTCTTTACAACTTGCCCTAGACTGTAACCACTTATACAAACAAGGCCAGCAAAACAAATGGCCACAGAGTGTAACTATAGGATCTTGGGCCAATTCTAAACATATATTGCAATCAAAACTTCCAGTGTCGCTGCTGCTTGTTCCAGGGGAAGGATCTTGAGGATGAGATTCAGGAGGTTGCATACCAGAGTTTTGGGGCATCGTTGCGTCCATCTTTAGACCCTTCTTCTCTTCTTCAGAAAATAAAACAGCAAACCCAGCAAAAAATTAGGTTGAAATACTGACCAAATCTGCACCAATTGCCAATTAAGATGAGAACTCGAAAAGTGCTTGATCTCCGAGATGAAATATTGAACCAAATCCGAGAGATTGGCTAAAATTCGACCCCAAAATGACTAAAACTGCAAGGAAATTCAGGATGCTGCAGATTGAGGAGCAACAGTTCTAGAAACGCGGCAGAGGGTTCTGGAAACCCTACAGTAAGGAATAAAAGGGTCACAACATTTCTTTCATGAAGGCGCCGTCAACATTTTTACATATCCGATTTCGGAAAGAACTCTTACCTGCTACACTTGCTGCACATCCAACTATGCCGTGCCACGTGGCATATTTTCTATTCTCGATTAGGGCGGGGTCACAACATCTAGCGATAAAGAAGAGGAAACTTCCATGAGTTGTAGGAGTTTCTTGGGCGAAACTGGCCCTGGCACCGTCGCCAAGGAGCGCCGTATATCGGAAGCCGTCATGTTATGGCCACAGGCATATCCGTGGTATATCCATGTCTTTGACATGTTATAGCCACGCCAAAAAAAAAATACACGGCGTTTTTATGGACACTGATTTTTTGCCATTTAAGGCTAGCTATAACATGCCCACGTCGACATTTACGACGATGGCCGTCGCCAGAGGAAAAACTTCCGGGAACAAGGAGTTTCCCTCCATAACCTAAGGGGCCCAAAATTTCCTCATTTCCTGAACTGTGGAGAGAATTTCTTGTGAATCGATCTGTTGTTCTAGTATCAAGAAGCTCAAAAGCCATTTTAATCTACTACTAGTAATGATGCCCGGCGTTGCCAGGCTTTTACAACTATTTGTTATGAAGCGGGAAAATAGAATTTGTGACGTATATAAGTAGAGAAATGGGATTTGCATGGCTTTATGATTACTCTGATTTGGTTCACCTAGCAGCTCTAGAACCGGCCCAAATTAAGACTTCAAGTTGAAAGAACGATACCATCAAGCATCAATATGTAGCATAATAACAGGGGGTTACTTTTGTGTTTTTATACCTTTTCTGACATGGTTTTACTATGATTTCATTGCTGTATTCGTGCAGATGTACTAAACGGTATATCTAGAGTGCACTCTTTCTGAGCCGTTGATTTTGAATAAGAAATGCAATCCTATGGTCATGGAGTTTTGGAGCCATGCAGATGTCGATAAAATTGTTTTAGGGTTTCAAAAGTCGGGGCTTTATTCATGGCCGATTCTTTTCTTAACAATTGTTCTCGATTGTTCAGCCTAAATTGCTGTGCAAGACTCGGACAAATATTTTAGAGTAATTGTTCTTTTTAGCGGGGCTAGGGTCATCCGGGACTTTGTTTGAGCGACCTACGGTAGGAAATCCCGCAAGACAAATCCGCTATGGCGAGAAGGTAAAGATTTTCTTTGGTTTTTTACTTCTTTTTCGGCTATGGCGGATAAGGTTTAGCTTTGCTTGGTTTTCGATTCATGGATACGATTGGTGGATCTTTTCTTTGCAAAAATCGAAGATGCTAACCGGGACCCCAACCTAAAGTTGAACCCGGCCGTCGGGACGAGGAAAGATTGGAATAGTGAAGTAGATGGGATCATGGTTGTCCACATTTAAGACCACGAAATTTGCAACCCGGTAATTAGTGAGCCGAAAGTAATTGGTGCGCATCGCCCGGGTTTATGAAATTCGGTATGGTGCTTTTCTCACAATTCATTCTTCAGGTATGAAGCACTTATAACCCAAAAGAGGGCTGGCCTGGAAAGAACAGGTAGAAGCTTACTGGTTGAAACAAAAGAGGCTAATCTTTTGTCTGAGAAGATATTTGGGCAGAAAAATCCCCTGCAAAAAGTTGTAGTACGCTATGGAGGGAAGATGAATGAAGCTCCAACATCAGATAATTGCATGCGACACGCCAGGGTAGAAACGGGCACACCGGGCATCCAAATAATTTGTGGAGATTACATGCCCCGCTTTGCTGCGGGTAATCCCCTCCCATTTGCAAAGATGCACGTGGTGTTCCATGCGGCACTGAACTCCCTTAGCCCTGACTTGAGCTTCAGCAGGACCCCGCTCTGCCGGAACACATCTTGCAGATTGAACAGGGGCTGATACTCCCCACAGGATTCATCCAGGTCGGGCACTTTATAATGTTTGATATTTTCATCCTGGGTGCATTTTTTTTCTGTACAATTTTGTTCAAGTTAGAATGTCTGTTTGTTGTTATCAACAGAGATTGCTAAGGACCGAAAGCAACCAAGTGTGGTTGCACCGGCAATCATGTCCTCAAACATGATCTGTGGCGAGGTATGCCTATACCCAAGCACATAATTGTTTTGGGCCACGCAACTCAATTATGTTCATATAGCACGGTTTGCGGATCCTCTTCAACGATTGACCTTAGGTCTAGTAGCGAGGATCGCCTTCAATTTCAAGATGATGGGACGAGACCCTGCGGTGACCAACAGCATGTGTCACTTTATATAAGTGAATATTCAAATACCCTGGGTATTGCATGATCTTTATCTTGGTGGGAAGCTTGACTTGGAATCAGCTATGTCTGCGATGTATATCATCTTGGTGGGAAGCTAACTTGGAATCAGCCCATGTGCGTGATGTATATTAATATTCCAAATCATATCGGTTGCATACATATACTGGGTAATTTATGCTTGCTTCTAGGTTCTATGTGATGTTTTTCTGTTTGCACATGCTTAGTATCAAATTTAATCATCATTTAATCGTCGAGCTTTTGGCACAACTTAGTCATCTTATGCTGGTGTTAAATCTTATGCTGGTGTTAAGGTCAAGGCTTTCCACATCTGATTCAAGTAGTTTATTTTCAACAAGGTTGTTTTTAAATAATAAACTGCACTGCATTTCCAAGCAATGTTGATAGGGAATCTATCCCTGCAAGAAGACCCTCTTATGGCCTTGTATCTGAAGCAAGAAGACCCTCTTATGGCCTTGTATCTGAAAGTAACATTTTTGGCCTTGCATTTCTTACTCTTTTATTTTTGTTATCTCACTATGCCAACCAACCCTTGCATGTTGCTATAAGGTTCAAAAGTTGTGGAAATGGTACTTTATAACTTAAGATTTGTAATGGTTTTTAGTAGGTATTCGTATGTTTATACGTAGAAATCCGACGGTGGACTGTGGAATTCGGTTTTTGTGTGAAACTAACTATGGAACTGGTGTAGGCGATTTTATTTCTAGGGTTACGTTGAAATCGGCAGGGCTTTCCGGATGCTCAAGCTTTTCGGCAGGGCGGCAGGGATCGGTTTTGTGGGAAGGGCGGCGGTTCCGGAAGATTTCACAGACAGCTTTGAACTTGCTTTTGCTTTGAACTTGCTTTTGCAGGGCAGTCCACAGCTTCAATTTTTTAAGGAGTTTTTCAGAATCTGGTTCTCTTTCCCTTGTTGCTTCAGTTAGATGTGATATTCATAGGCATGATTTCGTCATGACTTATGGAGTTCTTTCCCTGTAGGCTCATAGATTTGTGAGTCTCAGAGGTTTAAAGATATGCGAGATGCTAGAACAAATCGGCCCGACGCTTTTCATGAAGCAAATTCCTTGGAATTTTTGGGTACACGTCGGGCTATAAATTTTATGGGTGCTATACGAGATCTTCCAAGTTTTGATTTAGGGGAGAAATAGAGCACTAGGACCAGATTAGAGTCGAAAAAAAAGAACATGCTTTCTCGAAAGCAACCACCGAGAGGCCCCAATTCTGAGCTTTGTTGGTGGACTAATTTGGAAAGCGGCCCCAATTTACAGTTTGTTGGAAGGCCCACCAAAGCTGGATCTTGGAAATGCTCTTATATTTTTCTTTAATCCGTTTGACTGCATAGCTGCTTGTGAACCATTGGGACGAAATCATATACTGACATGGAAATGTCAATTTGACCCCATCAAGGGGTCAACTGATGGCTGTGGTGTCTCCATTTGGAATATGATATGGAATATTCACCATATCAATGGTTGAGAATGAATAATAAAGATAAATGAGCGATAATGAGCCAATATTAGATTGCTAAGAAAGTAGTTGTTTATTTCCACCCACGGGGCCATCAGGCCTATTAGATATTTCAGTAAAAATACGACATATTATTAATTACACAATATAACATCGTCTCGTCCAAGTGTGATGTAACGTTGTTTGTTTTTGGCCCCGAAGGGGCAAAATTTTTTTTTAACCTATAACAAAAACCATTACATTACACGCCTTAAAATTAAATTCCCCCTTAAACCCCCTTTTGTTTGGGTGCATATTCACACGGGGGGGTGACGTAGGGCAGCGAGAGCCCTTATAATTATGTTTTGCACGTACGAAATCAACATCATATAGTATATTGCCTGAAATCTTATAGTATTTTGCAAATCTTGTTATACAGTATAACAAATTCTGTACATCCATACCCCACAAACGAGGAACTTTGTTGACGGTGTAGATTAAGGAATAAAGGGTGAATATACCTATCCAACAGCTCTCGTTGCCCGGAGTCATCCCCCGTGTGAATATGCACCCAAACAAAAGGGGGTTTAAGGGGGAATTTAATTTTAAGGCGTGTAATGTAATGGTTTTTGTTATAGGTACATAATATTAAGTGCCTTAATGGTTATGATCTTGATGCAACTTCCTTCTCTTACTGATGTTTGCATTGATTTTGTTATAGGTATGTTACTTCTATCAAATTCTCATGCTCCCACGTTGTCCAGTTTATGATTATGGGTGGATGTCTCTTAGATAATAATATTGTATTGCCAAAGTTAATGGCATAGTAAGCATTGGTTTTAGAAAGAGCATTTTACCACTTGTAGAATATTTTGGTGACCATCAGATGTTTCCTCCATTTTCAAAAACTACCATTGGCATGTCATCTATATCCTTTTTGTTGGCTTTGACCATCCCTGGCCATGTTGACGTAGGATTCGCCAAGTAACATGCAATCAAAATACAAAATAATTGATGCATGAAAAAAATTTAGATGCAGCCATTGAAGTAGGCAGGTTTCGCCAAGTAACAATGCAATCAGAATGCAAGATAATTGATGCATGAAGAAGATTTAGATGCAACCATTGAAGTAGGCGACACATACCAGCATATGTAACATTTTGCTTGCAAGCAACTTCTTAATTTGGCAGGAAAATAATATCCATTGGCATATGTGATATTTTGCTTGTTGCAGGCATTAAGGCGTATCCGATTGTATGTTGGAAGGGCAATTGCATTGAAAGATATTAAAATGACTTCGCATTGACATTTCTAAAAATGAGTTCCCATTGACATTTCTAAAAAGGAATTTAAAGGATTGATAAAAACATGGCATACTTCTTGCAAGAATTAATTCGTGATGTTGTAGTTGTGATCCCTATAAGTAAAGATGAAATTGTCAGTAGGCTGAAACTGTTATTAACAACCCGTGATACTTTCTGTAGGTTGAAACTGTTATTAACAACCCATGATAGTCTCTATTGTCAGGCTAATAAAATACACCTCTCCCTTTTTTATTAAAATGTTGATAATCGAGAAATAGCATGAGATTACGACCTTCAATGAAAAAAAGAAAGAAAAGAGAATGGATACATGCAAGCCAAAAGCAGTACAGATTGACAATGTTGTTTTTTGATATCTAGGAAAAATATTCTAAGGTACCTTGCATTGCAATAAAGCCATTGCTTCTATGCATCCAATCACAATTCCCCAAAATGCCACAAACATGATTGCCATGAAAGAAAGATTTGTTGAAGCCGTAGCAAATAATATGCACATGTTATTTCTCCTCAACACTAATAGTAGAGCATACAATCGTGTAGAAGCTTCAGACCATCTGTAAAGGAAGCTAACGATGCCAGAGGAACTTCATGGGAGGTGGTTGCTACGTAGCAAAATGATGCCTCAGCCATGTCAATTTCCTTTCCACAGACACCATCTGTATCACTTGCTCCATGATCTCTATTTGCTCCATGATATGAATTGGTCTTGATTCTAACAGATTTAAAGATGTTATTCACAATTGAGTTTAATCAGCCTCACCTGCAATAAAAATGTAGCAGCCATGCATATAAAGAACCACAGACTTGCCCCTATGAGAAATTCTGTGGAAGTAAGCATAGAGTGCAATCATGCCATCTGGTCTCAAAATCATCACATTAGATGTTTTCACTAATCATATTGTAGCTCATGAGCAGACCAAAACCATAAACATGTATCAATGCTGAAACACAGAAATGTAGCACAACATTATTACTGCAATCATCATTAACAGTGATTGCTACTCCAAAGACTAATATGCTATATTTTTGTAAAAAAATCTAAAAAAATAGTATATCAAAGGAGCACAAATTTGGAGGATATTTCCACTATATAGCTTGTCATTGAAAAGCACAGAAACTTGCCACACCAAAAAGGGTAACTGCAAAGTTATATGTTTATATACATATGGGTCTTCCTCATCCTGCCAGTGCATCTGCGTACAGAAAATTCTATTCTCCTTTAGTTGTGAATGAAAGGCAACATAGATTCAACCTTTCACATAGATGAAAATGTGTTGCAATACGCAGAGATGCTGGTCTACATTGCATAACAAATTCGAAATAGACCAGGACATGGCTACACTGGATATGGGCTTGATATTTTTGCTGGTTCTTTGGAGGCTTCAACATGCCAGACATACAGAGGTTGTCAATGCCTCAAATAAGTCATGCCATCTCTCCTCATAGCTCTTGCAAGGTTTAATTTTTCTAAGGTTAGGAACAATATTCTCACAATATCCTCATAGTATAAGTGAGAAATGCCACAATGCAATCACATATTTGAGACCTAAAGCTTTAATGTAGATTTCAATAAATGGAATTTCTTCCAAAATCCTGGCATCTATTACCAGCAGAAGTGCATGTCCTAGTATCTACAACATAAAGGAAAAATATATGAGAGAATCCAGCATTGAAAACACAAAGCTTGGGTATTGTCCTTTATCAGGCCTAAAAGATTCATATAGCAGCTCACTTTTTTTCCTCAAATTGTAGGAAAAATCATAGCTTTTTATGGTAAAACTATGTTGTGTGCTTTTGAATGTTGTTGCACAGCATCCCAGGAAGTTCAACAAAACACAATACGGATCACATGTAGAAAGCTGCTCCAGAACTTTGATGGCTTCCTAACATGTTGCTTCTATGCCTGATGTACCTGGCAGATGCAATAAACTTATCAAAAATAGCCAATAAAGCTAGTAGGAAATGTCTTAGCTGGATGTCTTTTCCATAAAGAAGCCAATTATGTGGTTGAACTGTTAAGAAACAACAATCAAAGTTTGATAGAAATCAATCAGAGGTACCTGAATGCTCAGAAGTCTACGATCTTAAGCAATCCTAGCATGCATGCCAAGATAGTTGAATCAGGTTTGACCCCCATTCCATTTCACGCAATGACCATTTCAATCAGAATGAAAGAAAATATGGAAACAAATGGGAGCATCCCCTTTCAATGGATCTTTGCATGCCTTCAATTCTTTCTCAGATCTGGCCATTCATATAGCAAGTTCTAAAAATGACAGAAGAATGCACTCGGTTCAAAGACGAAGAAGGCAAAAATGAAATTACTTGAGACAAATTACCAGAGAGGTAGCTCTAAAGCTGTGGGCCGAAATTGTATGTTAGAGATGGATATATGACAGATTGGCCTTCCCCAACTCAGATTATCTTGATACTAAAAGTTTACGGTGGTTCTCGTAACCATACATGAGCTGTATCCATCTCAGACATGCAAATATCCATATCCAAATTGTTGTATGTGTTAAAAATAAAAATGCAGGTCAGAGTATGACCCAAAACGTAGCACCATAGCCAAAATCAAATAGTGGCCTTGCCGAAACAAACCTTGCAAAGCTTCCGGTTATGACACAGGGCTTTCGGTTATGAAGCAGAGCTGCTGATTATGGATTAGGTGTTACAGATCACACTAATGATCCGAACCTTTTTAACTTTAGAAACCATGATACAAGACTTCTTCAGCTAAACAAGGATTTATAATTCTTAGATCATGGGGGCCATCATTTTTTTTTCATTTGAACTCCTAGCGTAGATACTACATAGCCATTCTGCCTACATAAAATAGCTATTTTATTTTTACTCTTCTTCAGATGCGATCAAGTAAGTATATTTGCTCTTAGTTAAGTAAGTATATTTATTAAAAAGGAATAATCGCTTATACAGGCCATCCAGAATATTTTGAACATGGCTTATATGCCATATCTGCAGGCCATAATGATTATCAATTTGCTCTGTTAAATATAAATCTCAACCTAAGCAAAGTCCAGCTCTGTCTTGTGCCATGGGCTGTGAAAAATGATACAGCTACTATCAGGGTAATGCATCCTTTCACACTCTACTGCTTTATTCTCTTTTCTTTGTTACTTTCTTGGACCACATTTTTCTGATTTCTTCACATGAAATCTGCAGCACTAGGTTCTTCAATACATTCTTCTTCATATTTTTCTTATTTTTGTACTGTTCCTTCTTTGGCAGATCCATGCTGCCACAGTAAATGCCTACAATGAAATTTCTATGTTACGCAATGGTGTGTTGTTTGCCACACTTGATTGCCTGCATATGGTGTTAACCAACACGAGCATTAGAATCTTCTATGCAGATCTGCATCAAGCAGCTACTGAGGTTATGATTGATCCACAAAGCAATGGATCTAGATGCCGGGCGTACAAAATGGAGGCTTTTCTTGATGCCACGGGTAAGTCTGACATGCAGAGAATGATCCATGCTTCTAATTATTTATTATTGTTTTATTATTTTTGGATTTCAAAATTGTAGTGCAGTATAGACACAACACAATAGCATTTGTTTGACAAGACATTAAAGAATTTGAGTACGTCTGCAAATGTGCAAGCTGTGAAATTCTCAAATTAAAGGTAAACATAAATGAATATTTGTCTTTTGTAATTGAGTATATACTAATGGTTGGCACAGCAAATGGAAGGGGGAGAAAGTGGGGATCATCTAAGTGAACATTCTATCGCCAGAGATTGTGTACCAAAATAATCAAGCTTCGAGTTCATACTGAATTATGAGAAGAATTTCAAGGCTAGAAGAGTTACATTCAAAACCATAATTCAATGTCTATTTAAGAACATAGATTACACAATAATGGTTGTTGTGGCTTTACTGTTGGTTTTAGGTGGTTGCTTGTTCGGCAACATTGCATAAGCCTAGTCCTGATTTTATAAAATAATATAGATGTGGGGTTGGGCTCTGACTTTTGCAGGTATAGTAGGATTTGTTAGTGCATATTTGATAGGTTTTAAGATGTTTTGTAGCCTATAGGGGATGTTTGGTGGCAATAAGCTAGTGTTTGCTTAGACAAGTTTATTGACTGTGTGGGCTTAGATGGGGTTCTGCAAAATAGGCTAGATTCTTTGTTGCTTGGTTGTTAGCTGGGTTGTGTTGTTCAGGAATATGCTAAATTGATGGAGTTAAGAACCAATTTTTTTTCTTTCTTTTATGTTACTAATGACTACTTTGATGCAATCATATGGGGCCACCTACATCACCCAACAATATTTTTTATATTACCTCTTCAATTGACAAATGATTTTTCTAGATATTTAGGCTTTAATGTAGGATATGCCAGTTGAGCAAATCAAATGCACCAAGCTCTCCTTAGAAGTTTACACGGATTTTCTTTGAGAAACATTTCGAAAAGAATTATTGTTTGCATCGTGGTAATGCCATATGTAAAAGTCCTCTTCAACTCACAAGTGATCTTTTATCCATGGAATAATTTAACAATCTCATGAATTTTGTGAATCTACCATTCTCCTTCTCTGAGTGATTAAAATTAGATTTTTTCTAAAACAATGTTATAAATTTCATTTTTATTTCTTGTGCTATGCATCTATATAAGATCCCGGGGATGTTACATAATTTAAGGCGTATATAACATGTGAGTGAATGGGGTGGGTTTTTTTTACCCTAAGGGTTTTCTGGGGGGGGGATCCAGTGTAATATGCATATGGGAAGGGGTGTTTAGAAGGTTGGACAAGGCGTATACGGAGGATTTTTTGCTGACCCCATTAACGCACGTGGCGTAGTAGGTGAAACCCTCGGGTAGATACATGTTATTTGTATTGTCGTGGCATTCCTCATGCAAAACATACTTATTTTGGTTTAGTGGGAAAGGTGCAAGAGGATGTTCTAGTTTTGGACATGTAACAAGATTGCATTTGAAACGGGAGCAAATCATTGAAACGGGAGTAGAAGGAATATTCCTTGAAGATTCCCTATTTTTTCACAAAATGGCTAAAATGAGGTGAAAAAAGGGCATAAAAGTGTATTTTACCCCTCCCCCCCCACAAAACTATTTTTTTTCCTCCAAATAGAGAATTGACTATGTCAAAGTGACACTTTTTTTAGCAATTATAATTTGGCTGAATTTTCTTTTTAGAGCAAACCTCTGATTTAAGAGAACATAAATTTAAACCGAAAATCGAAGTGGAGTTTACAACTGAAATAGTAGTATTTTCAAAATTGAAGATAAAATCTTTATATTCACATTCAGAATTTACTTCTTTTTTCCTAAGACTCGGTTATGTGCAAAAGTGTGAGGAGTGATAAGAGAGGGATCCAAGACATCTTCAAGCTCGTTTATGCCATCTTCGTCAGTTTCACTTCTTTCACTGTCACTTGAGAAAGTGCTTGTGTTATCTTCCTCGTCATTATCAATAGAGGGTGAAGCATTCCCAACCTCTTCTTCATCTTCTTCTTTGTAGTTACAAGCCTTCTTAAGCAAGTTGATTGTTCTCTGGCATAAACGATTGTCTGATTTCAATTTGAAATCATAGCACAGAATACCCACTTGTCGTAAGTCTAGATCATCCCTACATCCAACTTTCTTGGCCTTTTTGCCATTTCCTTGACTTCTCATTTCTAGCTCATACGTACCTCCAAAAGTATTTTCTGAATGTGTAGCAAGCCAATGAATCTTGAGTTTAATCACAGGCCTTCCTCTTGATTGTGTCAAGAACTTTGGCTATCCAAAAAGGTCTCCCCTTTTCATCCTCCTCAGTCGGAAGAGCAATCAACATACCTTTGGTAATTTCTGTGACATTACCTGCAAGCGCATTCTTGCATCTTGATCTGAGGTACATGACCCGGTCCACATCTTCCTGTACTACAACTGCCACTGCAGCACTGCTTGGACCTGCTTGGTCCTGCGGTTGGTGGAAAGCATTAGGCCTGTTAACCACCTAGTGGTTAACATTGCGCACATGCTAGGTGTCAGTGGTGGCAAACTACACTTGGCATGATTAGGTTAACTTAAGTATATGGCTTAAATTTAGCTAGATGTAGGGCTCAGATTTGCGGTCTACACTATATTAGACCGGAGCCTCTTCAAATGTACTCAGGTTTTATCTCAAGTTTGGAGAGCCTCATTTGGCCACATTTCGTTCACTCTTTGTACATATTTGTTTTTCTTGTTCTTGTTTTGTGATCATGAGCATGGCAGCCTTGTAGCATCTGGCAGTCATAGACTGCTGCTGCAGGGTGTATGCCAAGAACTCACAATTAACAGTGGCGCCGTTAGGCCGGGTTCGCTCGTGATCACTTTCTTGAGCCTTGTTGTTTTGCTGTTGTCCTTGCTGCTCTTATCATCATCAGTTCTTGAATACTCTTCGTATATTACTCTCAACCCTTCAAACTCCCTTATTTGGCCCAACCAGTTGCTGAAATTGTCCGGCTGGAGGCCACTTTGTCAATCAATTTGTTAGCAATATCAGGGAAATCATGTATTTGATCCCATTTTTCTATCTTCTCTCTGCTGAAAATATTATCAGAAAAATCATGATTCATTCTTTGTTCTCTTCTGCCTTATCTTGGTTTATCAGAAAAATTGTGCTTTTGCAGAGCCAAAAAAACAAACTTATGGATTTCATACAGTACATCAGCAAGGTATCCCCAGGTTTTTATGACGATTTCTTTTCTTCTTTTTTTTTTTTTTTTTTTTTTGAGTGAATGGGGTTTTTTTCATTAATTATAGAAAAAGGTACAACATACTGAGTGAGCCTTTATAGTTAAGCCACTCATAGAAAAGCAAGTAGAAAAATACATATAGAATAAGTGCTTTGATAAGCACTTAGTAGTGTCCAAAATATTACTGCGCCTTATTAGTAGCTGGTAAATTTGTTGTGCTGCAACTGAGAAGAACATTGTTGAAAAAGTTGAAAAAGTTCAGCAATATCTACCTTAGCTACCAAAGACCACCCAAGATAATTCCCCGCAAAAATAGATTAAATCTTGATGAATTACCGATGAGGTACTACAATGCTGCAATTATATGAAAACAGGTGTATGGTTCCAAAGGTAAGGTGCAGTATAATGGATAGGAGAAGAACAGGGATGTCAATGGAAGTGGTAGGAGCTAAGGTAGTCAAAGTGAGATTGGAACTGGGGCTGAAGAATAAGAGTGCGACCATTTCCCCAATTTAACTCAATGATCAGCCTATCTGCATTTGTGGTGGACATGAGAATGATCAATGTTCCATATGCATCTGCCAGACCCCTGTAGTGGTAATAACATTCTCTGTAATTCTCAAACTGTTGATGAGTCATTCTTCTGCTGTTACATTCCAAAAACCACCATAGTTGCACCATTAGATATGTGCTTCTGCAGAATTCCATAGCCCAGTCCAGTTCATTATCCGGGATGAATGGTATGTCAATATCAGTGATGCCCCTGACTGGACCTGTCCACATGTCATACGTGTATTGTATATCATGAACTAGACTCTGCCCTGGAAACAGTCTGTATTCTGCAGGTTCAACAGAAGTGCTAATGTCCCTACTTAGGTTCCTCATGTAATCTACCAGTAACAAATTAGGTGTTAGTAAGAGATTCATGACAGTGCAGTTTAAATATTTTATATGCACCATAGAAATTGCCAATACTTAACCATTTATTATCTAAAGAATCCAAGGAATCATTGTGCTGGTGTATCTGACTTGTTGCAACCATTTCTATGTCATAGATAACTTGAAATTTAATCCAAAGTATAGAAATTGCCTTTCCACCATATTGACACCTATTTCTATGCTTCCATACATTCCACAAAGCAATATAACATAAGGAATTCATAAATGCATCATCATTCATCAAGAACTCAAGCAAAGTAGCAGGACAATTAATATTGAAAGTAAGTTCAAACCAACTCCAAAATGGATTTAGAGTAGCACAGCCAAAGATATGTTCAAGAGATTCAACATTATTGCAACCAAGAGGACAATTTGGGATGCAATGTGATTGGTTAAGGAATTCGAAAGTGTCTTGCCAAAGTTTCCATGTTTGGTAGGCTCTTATTGGCAATTAACCGGATGAAGTAAGAAATCTTTGGTGGCACATATGAGTTCCGTGTATTTATAAAAGCCTTTTTTCACGGTCATGAAAAGACCCCAATAAAGTTTGGATTTGGAAGGCTGATGGGGAGTATTTAAACAGGAGTAAACTTTGGAAACACTATAGCTTGGCTTACCCATAAGGAACCAGTCATTAATGATAGGATTGGTAAGGAGATTGATGTTGCTAGTTTTTCTCACCGATGATTCTAAACAAAAGCTTATCGATGAGTCTGCCTCTAATCTTATTTTTCAGATTTGTCCAGAAATCCATCCGGTTTGAACCCATAAGTCACCAAGTTTGGAAATGCCATATTCTCATCCACTTTTTGTATAACTTAGGATGCTTAATGGCCAAGGGAGTACTATTGTCACTAGAAAGATTAGGATTCCAAAAAATACTTGTGCTCGGGTGGCTATTTTGAATGCTTGAATGTTCAAAGTTAGTGTGAACTTTGTTCCAGGCCAGGATAATGCCTCTCATAAGAGGAGATATGTTTGGTGCAGGTTTGAGAATTGTGAAGGTGAAGCTAAAAGTGCATCATGAGTGATAGAAGGATGCCCTTTAGGATGACTGCATGAAAGCCAAAGATTTGATAAAGGTTGTGGCTGGATTATTATGATGGAAAAGGGATTTCCAGATATATTTTCCAGCCAAAGCACAGCCCTCAAGAGCTAGGTTTTTACATCCAATGCCACCCTGCTTCTTGCTTCTGGTAATTGTGTTCCAATTAACCATATGGTGATTCTTCCATGAAGTTTCTAACAATTCTCTCAATTTGATGGTAGATACATTTTGGTGCTAGAAGGGCGTAAGAGTAGTAGATGTGAGAGGCAAGAAGAACGAGTTAGCAATTATGACTCGCCGCAAGAGAAAGACAATTACCATAGTTGCCTAGCTTTTTTCTGATTTTGGAAACAATAGGTGTCCATAATCCTTTGAGACTTGGATTGAGTGACAATGGCATACCCAAAAGGTTGGTTGTCTCGTTGATTTGATGCACTTGATGCCAAAGAGCAATCGTCAACATCTAAATCTCCAACAATAGTACATTTGTTCCTGTTAAGATGTATACCCGAGGCAGCTCCAAAGATGTGAATTGTGTTCAGGGAAGTTGGCAATAATGCCCGACTCATTCTTGAGGAAGTCAAGGAGTCATCTCAGATATTGCAAAATGGAGAGGCCGGAAGTATTGTCGAAGATTCAGACCAACTATGCTTCCCACAGATTGTTGATGAATAATCACTCTAGTGAGCATCTCTGCTACAGCCAGAAAGAGATAAGGGGCTAGGGGGCAACCTTGTCTGACACCACGAGCCAGAGGGAAGAAATATCCAGGGGAACCATTCACTAGAACAGTTGATTGGGATCTAGAGTTTAATCCCAATATAAGCTTGATAATTTTCTCACTGAAGCCCAATTTATGCAGTGAGAATTCTAGAAAGTTCCACCTCACAGTGTCAAAGGCTTTTGAAAAATCTAACTTTAATAAAATACAGTTTTGTTTAGTTAGATTGTTCCAATGCATTCCTTCCATGGCTGCAATGTAATTATCAAGGATGTATCTGTTTGGGAGAAAAGCAGATTGATTCTGACTAATGATCTCTTGAAGATGAGATTTTACCCTATTGGCTATAATCTTAGCGCAGACCTTATAGGTAGAGTTTGTTAAAGAGATAGGTCTCCAGTCTGAGAAAGTTTGAGGATTGTCAACTTTAGGGATTAAAGTGATAAGGCCAGAGGAAAGAGCAGGATGCAAATGTGTGGAATTCCAGAAACCCTTGATCATGTGCATAAAGTCATTTTTAATAGTGTCCCAGAATCTAATGTAGAATTCGGGTGGAAGACCATCGGGGCTGTGGCTTTTGCCCTTGGCAAGACTCTTGAGGGTATAAAAGGTCTCTTCCGCAAAGGGGAATAGTATCCGTGGAAGGGGTCATGATCAAATTATCGGAAGATCATTATTTTCAATGATATCAGTGAAAGATTTGGCTTCAATTGTTTGCACAGAGCTGTCTACTGGCTGAGAGAAGATTTTCTCATAGTTGGAGCAAAAGAAATTGGAAATTTCTTTTTGATCCGAGTATATATTGCCATTTTCATCTTTTGAAGTTGGTCGCTGACTTTTTAAAAGTCTGGATTTGGCAACCCTGTAAAAAAACTTGGAATTTCCATGATCCATATTGGAAATATACTTAACTTTGCATCTGATAGATGCACCCTTTGCTTCCATCTCTTCAATTGTTTTAATGACCTTTTCTAAATTACCTTCTTGCCAATGTAGCTCAACATCCAAGGGGTTCTCTTAAGTTTGATTCTTACCTCTTTCATTTCTTTTAAGGTAGGCTTTTTTTCTCTGCTTGTTTGCTTTCATGTAAATTCTTCGACCACTGTTTGATCCAGGTTTTGGAGTCTTTTATGTTAGAATAAAAGGATTTCATGGAATTTGTGGATCTAACTTTGGGGAGAGTTTCATAAAAAGCAATGAAGTCTTTACAGAAAGTATATGAGTCAAGCAGAGAGCAGTTCAAATTTTAAAAGGAGTATTGCCATGCCTTTTAACAAGATAGAGTGTAATTTATAGTAAAGAATTGAGGTCGGTGATCGATATAGATGTGCTCTCATCAATCGCTAAACTGCATGCCTATTCCAAATATCATTATGAGTGTTGTTTATGTAGAATCTGTCCAGAGCACAATAAACCCTACTATTACCTTCTTGCTTATTGGACCAAGTGTAGGCAGAGGTAGAGGATGGAATATGCTGAAAAAAGAACTTGTCAATCATTTGATCCCATCAAGAATCTCTTGAGATGACATGTTAAGATTTTTTTCCTATCTTCATTTCCCAAGTAGGTGTGTTATTGAAATCCCCCCCCGCCATGATCCAAGTGTCACAGTGTCCGAGATGCAATAAAATTACTAACTATGGGCCAAGTGTTAGCTCTAAGTCTTGAATCGCTGGAAGCATAGATGTTTATAAGTCCAAAGCTAAAATCATTATGCCCTGAAAATGACAGATTGCCGTGGACACTGACGGGCTATTATAAACATAATGTGGAGTAAGATGTCTCCAAATTATGCATAGGCCACCGAAGTGCCATTGGCTTCAATCCAAGTAGATGAAAAGCCGTGGCCAATCCAATCCGCTAAGTTTGAGCATTCAAAGTTGGGAAGTCTAAGCTCCCCGGAGAAGAATGATATCCGTGATCATAACTTTTGATTTGAGAGATAGCCCTTCTTCTTTTAAAGGGCCTTTGATACCCCCGAGATTCCAACCGAGAATCTTCATGAGGAGTGAAGGAATAATGCAAAAAAGGAGAAGGCTAATGGGATCTGCTAGCCCTTTGGTTTTTGTCGAAAGTATTGGCCGCAGCGTGTTTTGATTTGGCCAAGAATGCTTTTTCCTTTATTCTTCCTATTTCTTTTGGAAGATTGATTTGTTGGGTGGTCAATAGTATGACTGCTTTGATGATCAAGCGATAGATGTCTCCATCCCATAGATTATCATTGTTTGGAAAAATGAGTGTCGGGGCATTTTCTTTGTCGAGTGAGGTTCAGCACTATAATTATCACCAGAGCTATAGTGTCGAGTGAGAGCACCGCCAAAATTTAGATTTGCAAAGATTCATGAACTACTTTCTCGGATAAAGATGAATCGCTGAAGTTTATGGGGAACTTACATTATTATCTACATTATTATCCATATTAGAGCAGTTAAGTAACAAATTATCTGCAACTTTTAAAATGGAAAGATCTTGCCTGGTATTAGCTTGTGACTCTGAAGATCTCATTTGTTGCAGGGAGGAGTTTGCATTGTTCCCATTTGTTGCCTCTCAGAAGGTGCTTATCACATGTCCGCATTATTGTTGCTATTGTGTGCTCAAGTTCTATATGCAAAGAAATTATGCTCCCAACCTGCTTGAGATATTTCTAATGCATTTCATCCCTATCCTTTGTGTCCATCGACAACCTGCTCGGCAGCCTCTTGGTCTGGTCATTAATTCCTTCAATTCTTTGAGCTATCATTGGGGAAATGGATGCATTTTTAGCAGGGGGGCAAGGGTAATTCAAGAGTTTTGAGGAGGTCAAGATGTAAGAGGGGGGAAGCAAGTATATTTTCAAAAGGTAGTGCAATGTTTTGGATGGGATGGGTGGTGATGGATGTATATGTAGGTGTGTTTTCAGGTGGAGAGTGATATGAGATTGGCTCAATGGGACCAATACAGTTTTCATCTGCAGTTTCATCAGGATCATCTGGCATATCTGCAAGAATGGCATAGGAGTTTGATACTTTTAGTGTATCAATTGGATCATCATAATCTTCAGAGGGTTTAGTTTCATGAAGGTCTAAGATATTTTGGTGTTGTGGAACCTTGACTGGAGCTGGAAGAATCACAGTTGTTGATGATGTAGCCTGGTTGCCTTTTTCTTTGTCCTTTTCTTTGGGATGTGTACCTTTTTCATTAAGTAATGAAACCCCACTCAATTCATGTGAGGATTTGCTTCTCCCAGAAAATGTCATATTGGAAGAATCTATTGTTCCAACTTGGGCATCAGCAAATCCTTTGATTGGTAATGATTGTTGACTGGTAGATTGCCTGGAATCTTTCATAATGTTCGATAGAGTCTTATGCAAGTCAACTTTTGGAGGCAAAACTGAGATTTTACCTTTCCCTTTTAGCATATACCTGTTGTGCTCAATGTTTGCTTTATTTAGTTTAGCCATCTCAGTATTCTGTTTTGTTGCCAGAATAGGCTTATCTTGACAAACTGATGGTTGATCTTCCTTGATGAAGACCCCTTTGTTTAGCACCTTGATCTTCATTTGCTTGTCTGAAGATGATGTTGTTATAGTAGACATCCGAGAGAGCCGTTAATGTGATCGCTTTTTTTTCGCGGTCAAGGTCCCGCATCTCTGTGTTTTTGGATTCTTTTTGTAACGCCATTAACTTTGTTCCATCCATTTTGGTGCCAATGAGTATTATGATCCTGGCTTATTCATGCCCATTGTCTGATAATGAATGGATCCCAACTGCTTTGGGAATGTTAAGGTGGTCGCTTGAGATGGCTCAAAGATCACCATTCCCTTCTCTCTCGAATTTCATATGTTTTCGCTTCCTTCGTGGGCAAAGATGCATTGACTCCTACTTTGTGTCTCGTGTTACATGTCCGCAAAGATTTGGTAATCCAATCCATCTAAGTTGAAGGATAGAGGTTTTCTCAAAGAAATCTATGAAGGATATGGTAGTGGGAATGGGTTTGGTGATATCAAGCTGGATGAAACATTTTGGAGGATAATATGTGGAGTATTCAGTGGTTAAATAAGTACCAATGGAGCTAAAGATAGACTTGAAGCAGTCTTCATTCCAATATATGGGACTGAGCTCACTCATGGAGACAGAAGCTATGTGTAGCTTTTTGAATTCATTTAAAGGTAAGGTGGCATTCCATTTTAAAAAGGATATTTGGGAGGTTTCACAAGTTGTGAGGCCAAGCTTAAGCAAGAAATTTGCAGTCCTGGGGCAACCACATTCCACGAGAATGTATGGGTGACTTAGCCAGTAGATAGAGTTTATGACAATGCCTTTGTGAAGCCTAAGGAGGTGGTCCCAAAGTTTTTCTATTTTTATACCAGTAGAATCAACTTTGGCAACGACAGCAAGCTGTGATAATGAATCAATTTTTGAGGCAATCAATGGAGAGTTTAAGTGAATACCTCTGAAAAGCTCAATATTTGTAGGGGCTCTTGATTGTTGTATCTCAAAGTCCACAGCCAATTGCTCGTCTGAAATGATTGGTTGGGTTGGTCTTGGAAAGAGAGGAAGTGGTACTCCAGAAGGATCCAATCTTGGCAAAGTGAGAGTTCCCCTTGGATCCAAAGCAAGTGTATCCCAATTAGGAGCATATGGGCTGAAGTGATTCATATCTTTTAACAAAGGATCCGGGTTAGCAAAATCACCAAATTTGATAAATTTTGATGGATCAAGGTGGAATGCACTTAACTGTGTGAGAAGAGAGTCCCTTTGGGCAGCCGGAAAGAGCATAAAACTATGAAGAAATGAGAGGGAATTTGAATATAGGGCTGACGGGTATTGCAAATCTTTTTTGTATTTTTGGGAAAAGTACGCCATTAATGCTGAATAGTAAAAAAAAGGCAAACAGAGGCAAGAGCAGAGGAATGAAGGAGTAGAAAAAGTAGGAATGAAGGCAAATTGGAGAAGAGATCTATCTAAAAACTAGGAGGGATTGGAGAACCAAATTTTACCAGAGAGTCCCGAGAAATTTTAAAAGTATGAGTAATCATTCTGAGAAAATCTTGACTGAGATTTTCCTTTCTGACCATCCACAAAATACCTGAAAGATTGCTGTTGCCGAAATGTTCTTGTTGCCTGTGAATTCTAGCACCCACGCTTCGACAATTTCGGCTTCAAATTCTTCTGAGGATGGAGTAAATGAGTATTCAGGGCTAAACAGAGAGTCTAGAAAGAATTGCTTGAGAAGAAAACTATCCCAGAGCTCGGAGGATGGTCCAGAGAGGAAACCACAAGTAATTCTTTGATCCTGCTTCAGAATAGTGAAAAATTTAGTATCCATTCATAGAAAAATTGATGAGGAGATCGAATTTTGCAAGGCCTCTACAAGCCCTGCAAGCTTTGGCAAGTAATTCGAATCAGAAGGGAAATTTTCTTAGAGAAAGGATCAAGAACGAGTTTGAATCGAAAAAGACAAGGAATTCAAGAAAATTGGCGCTCGGTGATGACGTGTCCATGACTATGTGGTCAACCTTTATATCTCTTCAGATTCTTTACAGAGGGCCAGCAATCAGCCAGCCCCCTTTCAGCCCCTATGGTGATCCCTTGTAGCATCTGTCCAGTAAGCTTCAAACCGTGCAAAGCTGTTCTATTTCAGAGCTATTAATTCATCGAGGGCCAGCAGCTTGGCTAGCCCCCTATCAGTCAGTTCAAGTATCATATTTCCATGGAGGATAATCGTTCTTTTTTCGTCTGCATCACCTGCAAGAAAGCACAGTTCAAGAACAATTCAAGTGAGCACTATTTCTCAAAGCATATCAAGAACAGGCACATCCAGAATTACAGTGTCTTTGTGGCATCATTTGCAGCCGAAACTAGCTTCTTGCTCATTTTTATCTGTCAAGCACACAACTTGTTTAACCCTTTACTGGAGTTATTCCTGCACTGTCAAGCATTTGCAAATATCTTCTTGAGTTGTTTCAAGAGGGCCAGCCGCACTGTGGCTAGTTCCCACCCATCTGCAGAGAAGTCTCCAAGCAAGCCATCTGTGAAGAAATTTTCGAAACCTCAGGTCGGATTTAAGCTCTTTGGTCTACATCATCTGCAAACAAACAAAATCTTTTCATCAATCGGGGCTAGAAGGAGACATTCGAATATCTTCGTTGAGCAGAGTCAGATATTTTCTCATCTTTGTTGAGCAGAGTCAGATATTTTCTCTCTTTCCGCACAGATTCTACAGGCTATTCGAGTTTATCCAACAAATGCCTATTCAAATCTATTCAGCAAGAAGATTTTGCTCAGCAAGCAGAGTCTTCTGTCTGCATCCGAGGCACAGGAATCAATCAGCCATACTTATCTATAGCAGAAAAATCGGCTTTGCCCTCTGCGTATCTCCATTGCCATGATTTCTTCTTGAAATAGAAGGATGGAGCACTGCTTCTTGAGATAGAAGATCAAGCATTATCATAGCCGCAAGGGTCGAAATTAGGGGGGTTCCTCCCCAGAATATCCGATTAAAGTTGGAAATATCCGATTTGCTAAAGTAGATGCAGGCAAATTTCCGGTAGAAATTTCATAAAAATAGTGTTAAATCCGGCAAATTAGAGGTATTTTTCTCAAAAATCCGGTAAGCATAAATAAAGGGCGGCATTTTTGCTGGTTAGTGCAAAATCTAAATTCGAGGCCTGCATAGCCGGCTGCCAAATAGAGCATAATTTTTGGGTTCATGCCTATTTTAGGGCTCACGCCATAATTTAAGGAATGTTTTTATGACACGTCTCATTTATAACAAGTTATGCCCTCACGGCTCATCGCACGGCCACGGCCACAACTCATGGCATCCACGGGCGCGTCAGGTCAGACCCATCTTCAGTTCTTTCACCAGGTGTTATCGGAATCACGTTTTTTTTCCACGGGTCACGGGCTACGCTAATAACAGAGTCATGCTCACAGCCCACGCAACAGCCACGCTCTGTATTTTATGCCCATGCTTGCTCACGCCAAGCCAAGCTCCTTTGTTCCCACGCTCACGCACGCACACGCTATGTGGGGAAAAAAAAAGGAAAAGGAGAGAGAGAGAGGGAGGGAGGGAGGGAGGGAGGGAGGGAGGGAGGGAGGGAGAAGAGAAGACTTATGGCCCTGCTCCTAGCTCAAGCTCCACGCCCTGCAAAAATATCGTCACGCATAGTCACGCTCTTCTATGGCTGATCATGGAGGACACTTTCATGGTGCTTACGTTTTTAAGCCCCCTATAATAATTGTATTTCAGCACTCTTTTGGGCATTATTTGTTCAAATGGACTTACCCTTGATATAAGAGAATGTTTTTCTTGCCCCAGTTCTTATGATCCACGTTCTGCATCGACATTCCTTCGGATCTTCTTCGTCATCAACACATTTATGAGGAACTTTTTACGGCAACACAACCCAACCATTACCATCATTTTCACCCCTAAATTTTTGGCACCCTGTTGTAATTGTCGGACTTGTCTTATAAAAGTCTGTACATGTTTTTGTGCTAAAAACTTTTAGAGGGAGGCAGTGTTAACCACCTAGTGGTTAACATTGTGCACATGCTAGGTGTCAGTGGTGGTAGACTACACTTGGCATGATTGGGTTAACTTAAGTGTATGGCTTAGATTTAGCTAGATGTAGGGCTCAGATTTGCGGTCTACACTATATTAGACCGAAGCCTCTTCAGATGTACTCAGGTTTTATCTCAAGTTTGGAGAGCCTCATTTGGCCACGTTTCCTTCACTCTTTGTACATATTTGTTTTTGTTGTTCTTGTTTTGTGATCATGAGCATGGCAGCCTTGTAGCACAGTCATAGAGACTGCTGCTGCAGGGTGTATGCCAAGAATTCATAATTAACAAGGCCACTCAAAAGGTTATTGCAACTGCCTCAGAGCTAGGTTCTGAATCACAGTATTTTGTTCTAGAAAGAAGCCTCTCCACCACATTTGGTCTTCTTCAGTGTACTTAAAACCCATGGAAATTCCATTTTCAGTGGATTTCAAGGAAGTAACTGGGGTACTTTTTTGCTGCTTTGATACTTTTGGAGTTTTTAGAGGAAGTTGCTCAGCACGTTCCATTGAACAAGTGTCTGGAATAGATTTAAGGAAACGCAATCCCTCTACTGGACTCCACTCTTTGCAAAAAGCTCTCTCCATTCTTCAAGTAGAACTTGATGTGATGTTGAAACTTAATATCATTTAGCTTGTTCACAGCTTGTTCTCTGTTTGCACGTTGAGAGAAAACAAATTCTCTGAAGTCGGCAGTCTCCTTTAGCCACTGGCATGGGAGTGTAAGAGTCTTCAATGATTCGAACCAAAGTGGGAAGACAAAAAGCCTTTTTCCTTCTGAGATACACCGAAAACCTGCTGAACATCTGGTCTATTTGATTATGTGTATGCCCTACCAATAGGAATCCGAGCTTTATTTTTCTGAAAATCTCTAGCTCTACGGCACAGTAAACAAAGAGTGTTTGATTTTTGTTCTCCCTAGTAGTGTTGTCAAGTTGCAGGTGCACTGGTGGTAACTGCTGTTGCTCACAAAGAACCTTGTTAAAAATTGTAATTGTGAGGTTCGGATCACCATATAAATTAGGATATGTCAAGAAGACTTTGCACTTTAGACTCCCGTTGAAGACCATGGCTCCTACAAGGTGGACCTTGACAAACCGTTCTTCTGGCACATCTTTTAGAATATTCAAGAAATGAGGCAGAGTTGTCTTTTTTTGATCCATTCCATCAATCACAACGGACATGTACTCAAGTGGATGCTCAAGAGCTTTTTTCCTATGCTTAGCAAGCTTCCTTCTCGCAGCTGCTTGTTGGTCACGGTGTCTAGCAAGCGCTTGTTGCACAATATCTGTTGAAGGAAGCATGTCAAAACAATTAAATGATGCAAGTACGAGAATGAAGAACTTGAATTTACTTTTTTCGACCTCTGTCCTTGCAGCTTATTTTTTACTCTTCAATTTTACACACGTTGAACACACAGACATTCTATGTCTTCGAGGAATTTTCACAAGACCAAATTCAGTTTTCCATAGTCTAGTGAAATGTGAGTAAGAGATGTGCTGAGACTGACTGCATGTCTCTTTGTATTCACTAAGACATCTTTTTTTTGTGATGTTATCTCTCAAATGATACATATTGCTGTTTGGCAATTTTTCACACGTTTCTCTAAAGTATTTCTCCATCCAAGCCACAACAGCCAGGGCATGCATTGTTACAACTCTTCCTAGCCCGCAGTGGTCATCAATGCTAGGGTTTTTGTCCAATCTTTTATGTATTCGAGACATTCTAGAGGAACCCAGAGGGTAGACGACCATGAAGCATTTTTGACACACTTCTTGACGGTTGATGTAGTGCAAGAAGATGTGCCGGTCTGGTCTTACATGAATAGCCAAGTAGGCATTCTGGTCTGATATTGTCATGGAACTATAATTGTCTCTAATTGCAAGAAGTTTAGCCATGTTGAATTGCTAATGCAACCCAATGAATAGCATGGAGTTCTTAGAATTCTTCTCATTTTCTGCTCGTTCACAGATTTCTTCTTCTTACAGAAGAACATGCTCTCAAGCTGAAATCCACTTTGAATTTTTTTGAAGATTGATTAGAGAACATGTAATCTCGTTGCTCCTTGTCAGGGTCTTCATCTTCTGAGGAGAGTTCCACTCTAGGAGTGACCTCCTCTTCTCTCAGTGGTGTGTTTCTAGAGGAAAACAAACCACGTGACACTGTACCCAAAAAATTTGGAGGATCGGTGTTAAATGTAGGTGATGGGCCATAGGATGTTGTGGGAGCAGAAGTTGTGGCATGCTTTTCACTTGGAGTTCTAGCAAGCATTTCTCTTACTACTGTGTGGAATTCTGCAAATCCATGTGTTACAACAGTTGCGTGAAGAGGTGGGGATTTTATAACATCGTCTTCATTTGTAGTGAAGTCATGGTGAGAAAAGTTGTGGAAAACCTCACACTCGTGTAGGTGTGTTGCAGACCTTGTATAACCATCATTCATATATTTTGGGATTATGTCTATTCCAAAATCGCGCCAGATAACCATTATTTTTAGCGCATTTAGTGCTTTTTAATTCTATTTTGTACATTTACAAAACTATAGTTTATGTTGAATATTTCAGTATTTTATTGCATTTACATTAAATAAGGCACAGGAAGGCCTTGTTTGCTTAAAATTAACATCAATAAATTATATAACATTAACAACAAATATACGTGAAATAACAAATTCTTCATTAACGTCACAAGAGAAATAATCACTTTTTTTACGAAATAAAGCAAGTAATAAGGTATGTCAAATATGAAATCACTCCAATATTCACATCTTTTTAACAATCTCAAATCTAGAATTATAGTATTTTAGCCAAATAAAGCTGGATTTAATAAAAGTGATGTCCTCTAAAATTGATAAAAGAGACAATTGGTAAAAGTAAAGTCCGAGAGAAATCGCGCCCGCGATTTCTCAAGCATAACAAAGTTTTGAAGCATAAGAAAACTTTCAATTTGGTTATCTTTGGACAAAAGTAAATACGTCCCAAATTATTTTTCGAAAAAATAGATCACAATAAAGCCTTTTTCTTTCTACAATGGCAAGCATGGCTATGGCGAAGGCCCAGCTCGGCCCCAGTACCGCCCCCTGCGCCCTGATACACAGGGAAGGCTTTACCTTTGAGCATGCCAGACAAGGCAGACGAGGATGAAGAAGAAGAAGCATAGCGCAAATAGAGCTTTTCCTCAGCCCCGTAGCAATCACTCGGCCCCTGTCTGCACCAAACCCATTTTTAGTTTTAGCTCAATTCTTGTATCTGCTTGCATTAGGGCTTGCATCTTCAGTATGGTATTAGCAATGTGATTCTTCAGCATGCATCTACTTGCTTTATCTCGTAGCAATCACTCGGCCCCTGCCTGCACCGGACCCTTTTCCAGTTTCAGTCCAATTCCTGTATCTGCTTGCATTAAGGCTTGCATCTTCAGTATGGTATTAGCAATCTGATTCTTGGGCTTGGAAGCTTTTCGTTGGAACCCTCTTGTTTTGGTGAATAAAAGGAGCTGCCCTGTTACTTGTCGTCTTTGCAGTGCATAGGGCTAGTTTGCATTCCATAGTGCTGCTGCTTTCTCTGTGCATCATAAGCTCTAGCCTCTTTACATCCCATCTGCTTTAACTGTTCACCATAGCACCCACCAAAGACAAATTTTAGAAACAACTTATTGAAGATGGATCTAGTGAAGCTGAACTGATATTGCAGAGCTATTGTTGAACAGAAAAAACAGCAAAAAAATCACTATATGCATTCGCCTTGTGATATTTCCCTTCTCCAAATCCAGCGCTGAAAGTAGAGGGCAAACTGCATGTAGAAGGCTGAGATGCATGCATAGTTAGACAAACTGTGCAGAAAACCCACAAACCTTGCAGTTAAACAAACCCTGCAGAGAACACAGCAAACCCTGTAGAGAACGCAACTTTTGCACAATTCTTGAAGAAGAAGAAGAAGAAGAAGCCTGTGACGGTCCAGGGGAATATACGCCATAAATACGTATATTCCTGGATCCGTCACCATACAAGTCTATCTTCATAGCCTTGTATACCATAGATTGTGGCACTAGAGGGCATGGCTAAGTTATTCTCATAACTTAGCCAACCATAGGTTAAGCCATTATCCACGTGGCCTTAACCTATTGGGGCACCGCCACACAGGACTCACCCGATTGGTGCCACGTGGCATCCTAGGTGGACCTAACTCATATAGGCATAAACCCTAACCCTAGACCTCTTTCTAGCCCTAGCACCCAGAGACTCACCTACTCGTTCGAAACCCCGTTTCGAACATCGTTTGCTGTGGCATAGACTGGTGCAGCAGCCCCAGCAGGGTAGACTCGTTCTTGGAGAAGGGCGGCATCTCGTGAGTCGGAGACCATGGAGGCACACGGATCTGGAGGGAGAGCTTCAGGAGCAGGTATGTAGGATAGTGGTTGTGATAGCTCATCTGGAAATTAGCATTCCAGATATGCTAGTATTTTGTATCTAGAGTAGAGCCATCCTAGAGCCCATATTCAACATCTTGAACCCTAATCAAGGAACCCTAACTATTAGTTAGATTTGTATGATTAGGTTAAGATGTTATTCTTATGATTATTCTCATGATGTGATGATTATGTGATGATGGTTGATCGTGTTTGCTCCTCTTGTATTGGGAAGGGGGGTAGAGACCTAGAGCCATATGTAGTATGCTCCTAGAGTATACCCCTTAGTTCCTATTAGTTGCGGCCTGTGCATAGGAGCCCACCGGGCTATTGAGGCTATGATATGACTCAAAGCACCATATAACGGGCTAGAGGGAAAGTGGAGGGAGGATCCCCGCCGAGTGGGGGCTTCGAGGGGGATCCCATAGTGGACTAGGCTTATGGTCGGTCACTGCGGGGCCGAGCATGGGTCCAACACCTCTGGGGCAATGGTGTTGCCTCGCCTCCCGAGAGCTGCAAGTGTTGGCTTGGCTCTCGTTTTGGGGGTTTCGGCAGTTAATCGCGGTGTCGCCACGGTTCTCTAGCCGCCCACGGCACCTCTAGATCCTGGGAAGGGGAGATGCAACCCTTCCAGCCTCATCGGACCAGGGAGATGCAACCTGGAGTAGTCCCGATGGGTGATACCATGGGATTGCGTGATCCAGGAAGGCTAGAGTCCCTGTCGAGAGCCTGATCTAGCCCATCCGCAAAGTATGCATGCGGGGAGGGGCGGATGGAGTGGTCAACCCTAGCCATTGTTCTATGCCAGCCCCGCCATTGCCATGACTCGTCTGCTCTATCTTGAGGCCTAGCCGGTCAGTCATCCTCCTTACGAGTCTGAGCCGGGGTAGGAGCTCTCATGTTTTATGGTTCGTGATTATCATCTTTGCCTTGGATTATGAGTGATGCACTACCCTTCGAGGTAGTATTTGTATATGTTGATGCTAGTTCTGACGTGTTATCGCTTCCGCTGTTATAGGAGCCCATAGGGGAAGGGCGCGCAAGACACCTTCGTGTTCCCTTCCCGCACTAGGAGTCACCTCAGAGTGCGGGGTAGACGAAGGGCCCATGCGGTTGTTGAGCCGGATGGGGATTTCTCGCCGAAAGTGTGCGGTGGCCGGGCCAGACGTTTAGCGAGGGCGTCACAATGGTATCAGAGCGATGTTCTTGGTTGACCAAGAACTAGCACTGACCATAACCATGAAGTAGTCTAACAGGCCTATAGGGGTGTGAAATAAACATTTCCACCATTGAACCGCGAAAATGGGGAAAATTTTTTCTCCTAGGTAGTGGGTCAGGAATTAGGCTAAGTGTTAGACGAAGATTTGAGTGAGTCAAACGAACCTTCTAGTAAATTTGGAGTGAAAATTATGCATCTGCATCAAATTTCACCTAAAATGGGTCGAAGAATCATGCCAATCGGAGACCCAGGTGAAAAATGGCGCAAATTCATAAATTGCACTTCGAACCATTAGGAAAATTCGAAAATTTAAAGATAATATCAATTAATATAGGTTAATATATACATTAATAGTTAAATAATTAATTAAATATCTTGTAATTAATAAGGGGGGGCTAACAAATAGGGGTAATTATGGTAGGAGAATATTCCCAGGGACCCTCCTTTTTAAATATCTGACACCTCATTTTCTCTCTCCAACCCTTCACCTCCAACTCTCTCTTGCTCAGCCCTTCGTCACCCATTTTCTGAACCATAAGATATGGCACGCACCAAGCAAACCTATAGGAAGCCTGGAACAAGACCTACCCTCTCCATGGCGCAGGCAGCAGGGCGACATGTGAAGAAGATCCCGGAGCACCTCCGACCCAAGAAAGGGGAAGAGGAGCTTCCCAAAGAAGAAGAAGAAGCAGCAGCGAAGCCTCTTTCCATGACGCCGAGGAGAGTCCCAGCAGCAGTTCTCCGTCGGCAGGTACTCAGAGGACCGGCGAGTCTCGCCATTTCGGGCCCTCGGACACCGAGGTGGAAGAAGAGGTGGAAGAGCAGCTCGAAGAACAGGTGGAGGAGCAGCACCACCAGACCGAAGAAGCGGGCCCTTCAGTGCCCAAAAAGAAGGGTAAGGAAAAGGTAACGGAGTGGCCAGAGGAGAGGGCCGTGAAGAAGCGGAGCGGAGAGGGAGCAGAGGGAGCCGGAAAGGCGGACTAAAAGGAGGAACAACGGGCCTCAGAGGACCGGCCATCATAGAGGAGCCTCCCCAAAGACCAACATGAGGAGGTGGAAGAAGAAGAAGAGGAAGGGGACACCGGGCGCTCTGAGAAGCTTCAAACCCCGATAGCGAGGCCACCCTACCCCAGTGTCTGAACCACCTAAGGTGGTGAAGAAGCAAAAGGTAGGGGAGAGGGCGTCGGCCCAGCCAGGACCCAGTTCGGGAGTTCAAACGGAAGATGGGGGTGATATAAGGAGTACCTTCGCCGTTGGACGAGGTACAATGAGTGGTATTGCCAGAGAGGTGGGGCCACAGTCAGAGTGGGGCGCAGGTCAAGAAGAACCAGCCCAAGCCACCCCCACCGAGACCGAAAAACCCAAGAGGGTTCACCACGGGCCAAACAAGCACATATGCCCGGGTGTTTAGGGAGATTCGCACTTCCGTGATGTGCACGAATCTCCCCGATAAGGAAGGCCCTTTGAGCCGCCTCCTTAGAGAGATTTTGCAGCAGTTGGGACCGATTATAGGGTTACCCCTCTAATGACCCGGCTCTGCAAGAGGCCGGCCGGGCAGCTGGTGCAGCTCTTCGAGGAGGGAAACCTTCAGGCCATCCATGCTAAGCGGGTAACCCTTATGCCCAAGGATATTCACTTAGCACGGAGGAGGATCAGGAGAGGCCCTAGGCCTCAAATTTTGTAAATTTTGTAGAAGAATTAAAATTTTCATGTAACTATGTTTCTCATTAATATAAAAGTCATTTTCCCTCTGTAAATTAGAAAAATGTTCTATGCTTGAAATGTAGGAAATAGAACCCAATTGTGGTAGAATTCTTCATAGCATGTCTAGAAACACCCTAGAAATCATGACTACAACAAAATTTTGGCAAAAAAAAATCATCAAAATGCCAAAAATTAGCCAACGGGGTGAGACCGCGGATGGCCTCAAGGCCCCGACGCTGGCGGCTTGGCGTTCAGCGGATTCACCCGCCTACCCCCAAAAACATGCTTTTTGGTGTCAGTTTTACTCAAAATAAGTTGCTAATTAGGTTAGAATCAGCCCAATTAGCCATATTAGCATCTTCAAATTCCCTAAATTGACCAAAAATTGGCCCAAAACAGGCCAACCGGGTGAGACCGCGCCAAATGCGTCTGCGTCCGCGACGCGGAGGCCATCCGCGCGGATTCACCCGGGTCAGCCCATCTTTGGCCCAAATTAGCCAAATTTGATCCAACAAATTGCCATGTAGTGTTTCTTGCTTTGTTTTGCTTAAGTTTGCACTTCATGGTAGTTCATTTGGACACCCAGAGCCATAGAACCAAGCTCGTCTTGGGTAGGCACCTTTTTGCACGAACCCCGAGGTCACCCATAGTCTATAAAAATAGGTCTCATTTGCCATTTTTCTTCCTACAGAACTGCTCCCAGCCCCTTAGGCAATTTTCTGATCCTCCACTGATCCTTGCAAACCATTTTCTACACCCTTTCCTGCTCAATGGCGCCCAGCAACTTTGAGAGATGGTACAATCTTTGCCCGACCATATCCATGTGCTTCCAGTAGATCAAGCCTTCTCTGTGTTTGATCACTTGTTTGATCTTCACGCAACTTTGACTAGAACACCCTACTACACGGACATTATGTGCCAATATGACCAGCAGGTCCTGCCTTGGGAAGTTAGACTGCCTCCTAGGGGAGGGAATTGGGTTTCCCTTGAGACACTTACCCAAGCCTTAGGTCGAGAGTTGGCAGGATCCAAAGGCAAGAAGCAGCTATGGGATAGGACTAGGACCATGCCCGATTACATGACCTGCAGACATAATAGGCATAGGTACCTTTCAGCTCAGACAGCCCTTGCCCTCTTCATGCACTATAAGTCAATCAACAAAGTAGGGGAACCCTCATTCAGACCCTTAGACTTAGCCACTTGATACCAGAGAGCCCGGGATCAAATCCGAATATAGAATCCTCCGCCTCACGAATACTATGGCACGACATCGGGGGCACCATCTCTACTGATCCATGAAGACTACGAGCAGCTAGGGGGAGCGGAACCCTTAATGGGAGAGCGGGGGGAGGCAACAAGAATGCGGAGGTATGCGTCGAGGCATGGCGGCGGCGTGAGAACAGCTACCACCCACCGGTCGGCATCCACGGCTTTGTCGCCGATAGTCATCGACGGGGAGGAGTACATTTTTGCAAATGACATCCTCAACTTGTCCTATTGTCAGGAACAGGGTCTTCGAATCGACGAGCTCTTGGGCATGATAGCACACGGGAAGAGCAATGACATTATAGACTACTCATACCGGGAGGAGATTCCAAGGGAGCCGGGCGGAGAGACACTCTTATCTTTGGGGAGACAATGTCGGATATAGCAGCCTATCGGCCAGATAAGGGAGATCTATCGACGCGAGGAGCCTATCATCTCGAGAGGAGGAGTTCCAAAGAGATACTGAGCACACTCTACAAACCAGGGAAGGGCCCAAGCTCAAGCCGACCAGTTCGAGCCAGGAGCATGAGGGAAGGGTCCAGCAGCATCAACTTGGACAACGCAACCAGCATGTGGAGGGATCATGAAGACCTTATGGCGGTGGATGCCTACGGCGAAGCAGCTCAAAGGAAGGGCACTGGATCGCGAGGCGTAGGGAAGGGCGCGACGCCGGCTACTATCTTCCACCCCGACCAAGGGCAAATGATAGTCTTCCACAAGGAGTTCAGCCCAGGGGGGAAGAATCCGTGGGCGCTTCTCATAGCACTTTCGGCCGCAAAGCACTCGAAGATATACGCCCATGCCGATCACATCATTCTTTTCAACAGGGCAGTCGCGCTCCATTGCCTCGACTTTGCGAGAGGGCACCTTAGGGACGCAACACTTTCAGTAGTAGCAGCAACAACACCAGAACTTCCGGAACCGGAGATGGCCCGAGCACTTGAAGGAAGATCGACGAGGAACATCTTGCGCAACCTCGGCAAAGGCCTCCGATTCAGGGATGTCAAGAACTTCTTCAGGCTTTCGGGAGGCCATTGAATAGTTGTAAAATTTTCTTAAGTTTTGTGCTAAATGTTTCTTGTACCCATTGTGCTAAGATATATCTACCTTATCATGTAATCCTTATGTATTAATGACTATTAACTGTTTTGTCAATGTAAGGCTTTGTATGATTTCTTATAACTAAAGATAACTCAATTGCAAGTAAAATTGATCAATATCTAACCCAAATAAAATGTATTGATGATCAATCCTTGCAAGCCAAAAGGAACTCAAGTGCGGGATCTCAAGATCGGCACCCACCACGAATTGGGTACCAAGGAACTTGTTTGGCGAGAGAACGAGGGAAGACGTTGAGCGGGATATGTCACCGAGGCGATCAACGCAAGGTTGGTGCAGATGAGGAACCAGATGCAACACCTCATCAACTGGGCGACACCTCTCATGAATGCACAAGAAGATGGTCTTCCACCTCCACCTTGTTTTAGGGTGGTGACGAAGTCCCTCGCCAGAAGGGGAGGGCAACCGGGAACGTCGAGGGGATAGGGAGAAGGAAGAGGAGAACCAGGAGTCCATCATCATCTAGCTCCAGCTCATCGAGATAGCTCTTCTTCCGGTGAGGACAGCTCTAGCTCCGGCAAATCGGGCACACCTAAAGCAAGGAAAAGAGCAAGAAAGGCGGTGACTATCGAGGAAAAAGGTGGATAGTGCTATGAGCAATGTATGGAAGACAAGGAAGCTCGGCCAGTTCTCAGGGAAAGACAGATCAGGCATGGAGGCTGAAGCATGGCTTGATGAAATGGAAGAATTTGGCAACTCATACGGTATGAAAGACAAGGACATAGGGAAAGTTGCTACAGACTAACCTTATTGGACGGCAAGGATCGGTGGAAGGGATATGCTAAATCCAACAAGTCAAGAGGAACAATTGCAAGTTTAAGACCTTCAGCAAGGCTTTCCGCAAGCACTATGTGCCAAGGTCTCATACTAGTAGACAGATCCAGCAGTTTTACTGAGTTGAATCGGGGTAGCTTATCGCTGGCTAAGTATCTGTAAGAATTTATGAGGCTCAGGCTGCATGTTCCTGGAGTCTCAGAGAGGCAAGCAGTGGATACTTATATTGAGGGGTTGAACAGCAATATCAAGAGGCTTGTTAGAGCAATCAACCCAAGGTCAGTTTCGGCAGCCGAAGATAAAGCTATAAGTTTGGAAGAGGCACCGGCAACTCCAAGCAGAGAAGCGATCAACCTTCGTGGGTAAGAGTTCGAGGCGTGATCGGGGACAATATCGGGGTAAGCAATCAGCGGCTACACCATCGTGGAGTCGGCAACAAGGTAAGGGTCGAGCAAAGCTTTTGGGGACCGTAAGCCACGTAATGCATCGAGGCAAAGGTTTTGCCGTCTCCTAGACATCCCGAAGGAAAAGAGACAGAATGCATTGAGAAAAAAGCTATGTTTGAGGTGCTTCCGGCCGGCAATCGAACACATGATTGTCCATTCATCATGCAAATCAGCCTTGGCGTAAACTCTTGGATTGGGACTCCCCAACGTAAGCGGGACGAGGACGATGACCGCCGGGAGGCCCGAGGACTTCATAGATGGTGAGTGTCACATATGTGCAAACATTGAGTCAGGTGATATAGAGAATCAGTCAAGCTGTCATCGCCTTGACGGGATCATAGATAGTAATCCTTATGTAGTCCTCATAGATACGTAGCTCTCATAATTTTGCATCTCCTAGATTGGGCTGCTCTAATGAAGAACAAGGTATTGAAGTCTAAGCCAAGGCCAATTAGCTATGGCAAACGGCCATTCGGCACACTAAGGGGAGGAGGATCACCTTTGACATAGACCTTAGTGGGGCTAAGTGGGCGATGGGAGCGTAAGTCATGGACATCGGAAGATATGATCCGATAGTGGGGATGGAATTTTTGAAGCCCCCAAAGCCATGATTGATTGCGACCAGGAATGAAGTCACCATGACGGCATCGACGGCAACAAAGCAAGTTGATAGTGAAAGGTAAGAAGCTAGATTCTCCTATGCGGTGCATTTCTTTGAAAACTAAGGAAGAGTATAGAAAGAAATAAGGTGGATTACATCTTGAGGATGGAATCAGTTGAGCGTGCAAGCGGGGATGGAAGTGACCCAAAGGGAAATCAGTTGCCCAGGCAGATAGCAAGGCTTATTTCAGAGTTCAAGGATGTATTTCCGGATGAAATCCGGCAGCTGCCACCTTATAGGGGCGTGGAATGTGAGATCACATTGGCTCCGGATGCGAAGCCTACCAGTAAGGCGCCATATAGACTGAGCACCCCGGAATTGATTGAGCTCAAGAAACAGCTTCAGGAATTGCTCGAGCTTGGATTTATAAGAGCAAGTGTGTCTCCTTTCGGAGCACCTATACTCTTTGTGAAGAAGAAAGATGGGAGCTTAAGAATGTGCATAGACTATCGGCCAAAAGTATGCTGGTGGGTATCAAAAGCATGCGTCCGGACGCATGCTTTCAGCACCCATGCTTCGTGCTTTTTTTTGGGTGATGGTGGGTGCTGGTTGGTTCATTTTTTTACACCCTTCATTTGTTAAGAGGATTCTTCAGCCAAGAATCATTCCACAATGCTCGAATTTTCCATCAAATTAGCATCGATTTCATTAGATTGGAGTCTGATTAGTGCGCAGATTGACCCAAACTCCAAATTGGCATGTGAATCTCCAATTAGTTGCTCAATCCATCATATCTTTTCATAAAACTTATCCACCAAGGTAGGATTGTCATTTCGACCATATTCAGCCTAAAAGCCCCATCTAATTTTGCTTAAATTGGGCTGACTTAAGAGATTTCTCACTGTTTTACAAAAAAACCTGTTGCAAGAATGGTTTTTCTTTAATTTCTCACTCAATATCCCAAATTAGGTTCTGAAATTTTGCACATAGGATATGGGTGCATGGCCGATTATGAAAATCTGAAAAGCCCCATCTGATTTAGCTTAATTTGGGCTGAATTAAAAAATTCTTCACTGTACCAAAACCGCTTTTAAAATGGTTTTTCTCTAATTTCTCACACAATATCCCAAATTAGGTTCTGAAATTTTGCACGTAGGATATGGGTGCATGGCCGATTATGAAAATCTGAAAAGCCCCATCTGATTTAGCTTAATTTGGGCTGAATTAAGAAATTTTGTTCTGTTTTACCAAAATTGCTGCAGAAATGGGTTTTCTCTAATTGCTCATTCAATATCCCAAATTAGGCCCTGAAATTTTGCATGTATGATCGAATTGCATGGCCGATTATGAAAAACAAAAAAACAAAAGTCTTTGGAAAGTCTTTGGAAAGTCTTTGGGTCTTTGGAGTCTTTGAACCGCGTTTATTTGATACCCACCAGCATACTTTTGCCCTATCGCCAGCTTAATAAGCAGACGATAAAGAACAAGTATGCATTGCCAAGGGCAGACGATCTAATGGACCAGTTACAAGGAGCAAAGGTATTCTCTAAAATTGATTTGAGGTCAGGATACCATCAGATAAGAATAAAAGAAGAGGATATCCATAAGACTGCTTTCAGAACGCGGTATGGTCATTTTGAGTTTCTGAGAATGCCCTTTGGACTATCGAATGCTCCAAAGAACGTTTATCGCCTCATGAGCGACATCTTCAGAGACTTCTTGGATGAGTTTGTTATTGTCTTCTTCGACGACATCCTAATCTACAGCAAGTCCCTTGAGGAGCATTGTCAGCATCTCAGGAAAGTATTGGAGAAATTGAGACGTCATCGGTTGTATGGGAAGCTCTCTAAGTGCCACTTTGCAACAGGCCGAGTAGAGTACTTGGGACATGTAGTAACATCCGAGGGAATCTCCACAGATCCATCTAAGATTGAGGCAATAGTTGATTGGCCAGCTCCAAGGAATGTGGCAGAAGTAAGAAGCTTCCTCGGGTTGGCAGGATATTACAGAAAGTTCGTCAAGGACTTTGCGAAGTGGGCGTCCCCCTTGTCGGACCTCACTAAGGCCAAGAAGATTAAGGATTGGACTAGCCATTGGTTAGAGAAAGTCCAAGCTTCTTTCGAGAAGCTTAAAGAGGCCTTAACAACAGCACCAGTGCTTGTTCTCCCGGATCCGAGCAAAGATAAGTTGGTAGCAACAGATGCAAGCAAGATAGCAACAGGGGCAGTCTTGATGCAAGAAGGAAGGGTAGTCGCCTACGACTCGAAGAAGATGAACGACGCCGAGCAACGCTATCCAACCCATGATCAGGAG
The DNA here is from genome assembly GCA_021234155.1 of Isoetes taiwanensis. NCBI lineage: Eukaryota > Viridiplantae > Streptophyta > Lycopodiopsida > Isoetales > Isoetaceae > Isoetes > Isoetes taiwanensis. Next base: position 14,858,204 of record JAJEKV010000019.1, read on the forward strand.
CTGCTAGCCATTGTCAGGGCATTGAGGATATGGAGGCATTATCTGCTGGGAAGGAAGTTTCGGTTGGATATCGATCACCGAGCCTTCAAGATCTTTTCACCCAGCCCTCCTCAACTTAAGGCAAAGGAGGTGGATGGAATTCCTTGAGGAGTATGATTTTGATATTATATATAAGCCGGTAAGCTTAATGTTGTAGCAGATGCCCTCTCCGGGGAGACCATTTCGCACAAGGACGCATTGTAACGCGATTTCCACTCTTTCGAAAGTGAGTTTGGCAAGAAGATTGAGGAGTCCTTGCCATCGGATGTGGACTTCAAGGAGGTATGGGAAAGCCTCTCAAGGAAGCGTAACGGATAAGGAGCGGGAAGCCTTCAAGCATTATAAGAAGGAAGGCAACTTTGTTGTATCACAAGCATAAGTTGTGTGTGCCCGAATCATCGGGGGTAAGGAAGCTAATTCTTCATGACACACATAATGACCCAATAGCGAGGGCATCTTTGGCTTCATGAAGACCTATTTCAAGATTCAAGTAGCTATTTCGGCCGGGAATGAAGAGGCGATAGCTGCATATATTCGGGATTGCCGGTTATGTCGCCAGACCAAAGCGGAGCAACCAGATTCAGTGCTCTTGAGCCATTGGGGGTGCCAAATGCAAAGTGGGAGGTCATAAGCATGGATTTCATCACAGGTCTCCCTAGAACTCTTCGAGGCAAGGATGCATTGATGGTTGTCGTAGATAAGTTATCTAAGATGGCACATTTTGTGCCTTGCAAGACTACTGACACCGCATTAGATACTGCCAAGTTATTTGTAAGGGAGATTTTCAGACTCCATGGCATGCCTCGGGAGATAATATCTGATAGAGATTCTAAGTTTATGAGTGCCTTTTGGCAGGATCTCTTTAGCACCATTCAGACGAAGCTCTCCATGAGCACGGCATATCATCCCCAAACAGATGGCCAGACGGAGAGGACGAATCGGATCATTGAAGACATGCTTCGAAGCTATGTGTGGAACAAGCAGTCCAAGTGGGATGAGTACATCCACTTGGTGGAATTCGCCTACAATGATTAAGCAGTGAGTCATCTCAGATGTCTCCTTTTATGGTAAATTACGGGTACCAGTGCTTAACCCCGGATACCTGGCACAATCCTGTGTCCAAGGTAGAAGTATCCCAGCAGGTGTTAGGGGATATGCAGCAGCTAGTGGAAGAAGTAAGGGGTTATTTATTGGCAGCAAGAAGTCGGCAGAAGAGTGTAGCCGACAAGCACAGGACCGTAAGGGAATTTAAGGTAGGCGATACCGTTTGGTTGAAGATCAAGGTGAAGCAAGCCAAGCTGCGGATTGGGAGCTGCAAGAAGCTTGCCCCTAGGTGGGCTGGTCCGTTCAAGATTTTGGAGAGAGTGGGCTCTCAAGCCTACAAGTTGGATCTTCCAGCCCATCTTAAGGTTCACAAGGTCTTCCACGTAAGTTTATTAAAAAGGCACAATCCTAACCCTGAGGAGGTTTTGGATACTCCAACCTTGTTGGAAATGACGGAGGAGCAAGTAGAAATAGTGCCTGAATTGCTTCTTGATAAGTCATTCAAGAAGACTAGGAGGTCTCAGTTCCTCCAATATTTGGTTAAGTGGAAGCACTTACCTGTGGAAGACGCGACATGGGTATTGAAGCAAGATTTGGAGAAGCAATACCCAGAGTTTATGAAGGAGTTTGATGGGCGAGTCGTCTCCGACTTGGTCGACCCCGACTTGCCAGGTGGTTAGCTAGTATGTTGTTAGTTAGTTTAAGCCTTTGGCATGCATTCTAGTTACTAGGGTGCATGTGCGTAACCTTTGGATCGTGTGGGCGATGATGGGATACGCCTTTAGGGCATTCTCTAGGCCACACGCACCAAGAGGTGCGCATGACCATTAGGGTCATGTGAGTGAGGAATGACGCGTGGTGGGCGATGATGGGACATCGATCGGATGATCTCTATGCCACGATGCGGGGTACGCACACCTGGCCGTAGGAGGGTCATGGTGAAGGTTAAAGTGATCATCTTGGCGATGATGGGATCGCGGAGACGCGTTCCCTAGCTTCAAACCCGTGGGGCATGATGCACTAGGGGTACTCAAAACCACCGCAACCGAAAGTACAAGGTAGCACTCGATCATGGGCGATGATGGGAGCATCTTAAATGATCCTTAAGCTCAAACCGAAAGGGCCATGATCTTGGGCAAGGTAGTAGAACAACCTTGAGTCGTGGTTCGGCTCAAGGAGGTAAGGGGTGGTCCCCTAAAACCACAAATTATTAACTAAACTAACGTAATGTGCTCCTTTTGCAGGCAAGTAGAAGGTGGACTTCAACGAGGGCGCATTCACGAGAAGTTAGGGGAGCCATAATTTAGATTATGAACCCTAATAACTCTTACCATAATGTTTTGAATTATCGAAGAAATAAAAGGTGTTAAGGCTATATAATTTTGTATAAGTACAAATATAGCCTAAAAATTTTGACTTGAACTAATAAAACTTGATTGCTATAATAAACTAAAGGTTATGACATGTTGTTGCTTGTGCAGGGCATAAGGTAGGTTCGTCACCTTTAGCGCAATCTTGAGGACAAACATTGTCCTAAGGGGAGAATGTGACGGTCCGGGGAATATACGCCATAAATACGTATATTCCGGATCGATCACCATACAAGTCTATCTTCATAGCCTTGTATACCATAGATTGTGGCACTAGAGGGCATGGCTAAGTTATTCTCATAACTTAGCCAACCATAGGTTAAGCCATTATCCACGTGGCCTTAACCTATTGGGGCACCGCCACAGGACTCACCGATTGGTGCCACGTGGCATCCTAGGTGGACCTAACTCATATAGGCATAAACCCTAACCCTAGACCTCTTTCCAGCCCTAGCACCCGGAGACTCACCTACTCAAAAACCCCGTTTGAACATCGCTTTCTTGTGGCATAGACTGGTGCAAAGAGCCCCGGCCAGGTAGACTTCGTTCTTGGAGAAGGGCGGCATCTCGTGAGAGTCCGGAGACCATGGAGGCACGGATCTGGAGGGAGAGCTTGGGGAGCGGTATGTAGGATAGTGGTTGTGATAGCTCATCTGGAAATTAGCATTCCAGATATGCTAGTATTTTGTATCTAGAGTAGAGCCATCCTAGAGCCCATATTCAACATCTTGAACCCTAATCAAGGAACCCTAACTATTAGTTAGATTTGTATGATTAGGTTAAGATGTTATTCTTATGATTATTCTCATGATGTGATGATTATGTGATGATGGTTGATCGTGTTTGCTCCTCTTGTATTGGGAAGGGGGGTAGAGACCTAGAGCCATATGTAGTATGCTCCTAGAGTAGACCCCTTAGTTCCTATTAGTTGCGGCCTGTGCATAGGAGCCCACCAGGCTATTGAGGCTATGATATGACTCAGCACCATATAACGGGGCTAGAGGGAAAGTGGAGGGAGGATCCCTGCCGAGTGGGGGCTTCGGGGGATCCCATAGTGGACTAGGCTTATGGGTGGTCACCGTGTGGGGCCGAGCATGGGTCCGACACCTCTGGGGCAATGGTGTTGCCACGCCTCTCTCGAGAGCTGCAAGTGTTGGCTTGGCTCTCGTTTTGGGGGTCGGTCGGCACGAATGCGTGTGTCGCCCACGGTTCTCTAGCCCCCGGCACCTCTAGATCCCTGGGAAGGGGAGATGCAACCCTTCGCCTCATCGGACGGGGAGATGCAACTGGAGTAGTCCCGATGGGTGATACCATGGGATTGCGTGATCCAGGAAGGCTAGAGTCCTGTCGAGCCTGATCTAGCCCATCGCAGCAAAGTATGCAATGGGAGGGGCGGATGGAGTGGTCAACCCTAGCCATTGTTCTATGCCAGCCCCGCCATTGCCATGACTCGGTGCGCTCTATCTTGAGGCCTAGCGGTCGGTCATCCTCCTTACGAAGTCCGAGCGGGGTAGGAGCTCTCATGTTTTATGGTTTGTGATTATCATCTTTGCCTTGGATTATGAGTGATGCACTACCCTTCGAGGTAGTATTTGTATATGTTGATGCTAGTTCGACGTGTTATCGCCCCATTGTTATAGGAGCCCATAGGGGAAGGGCATAAAGACACCTTCAGTGTTCCCTTCCCGCACTAAGAGTCACCTCGAGTCGCGGGGTAGACGAAGGGCCCATGGCGCGGTTGTTGAGCGGGATGGGGATTTCTGCCGAGTGGTACGGCGCCAGACGTTTAGCGAGAGCCGCCACAAAGCCGAAATAAGAAGAAGTCGAAACGAAGCCGAAAGAAGCTGGAAGAAGAAGAAGTTGGAAGAAGAAGAAGAAGCCGAAAGAAGCTAGAAGAAGAAGACGGAGGCGAAGAGAAAAATAAAAGGGGAAGAAGGACGCTGGAAAAAATAAAAAGGGGAAAAAGGCGTTAAGTCGTACTGCGTTGGAAGAAAAATAAATGAGGGCGGAGGAAAAGCGGAAAAGAAAAAAGCGGAAAGAAAAAAGCAGAGAAGGGATGAATGAAAAATTAGGCGGGACAAAAAAGAGGGAAACGACGGATGGGGCAAAAAGCGGGAACCGACGGATGGGGCAGAAATAGAAAGAATTCAAAATTCCCAATATTAAGACATATTCATAATTTAAATGAATGATGGTTGTACTTCTTTCTGGAGTAGGAGAAGCTACAAATGGTGGGCAGTCTGCTTCGAATCACCTGTTCTGGTGCAACATTTGTAGTTTCTAATGATCGTAGAAAAAAAGGTGGGAGCCTGTTCTGTACAGGTGGAGATGGAATGAAGGAAGGAGGCAACCAACTTCTCAAAGGGCTCGGTGATGGTTGGAAAGGTGGTGGCAGTCTGTTATGCGCTGGACTTGGAGAATCCTCTAGGAATATTAAGGATGTTATTGAGGCAGGAGATGAGGAAGCCTGGGCACCAGGCAAAATCACATGTTGGTCAAGCGTTTCCTCAGAAGTGGAGGAACTAGGCGCAACAAAAGGTGGTGGAAGTCTGTTCTGGATGCGGTTAATCATCTTCAAAATTGAAAATAGTAGAGAGACGGACACAACTGGCGCAACTTCTGCACGTTTGCTATTTGAGAATAAGAAGTATCAACCCAAGAAGAAGACTGCTATTCCGGAATACACTTTGGCTTAAAATTTGAATCACACGTATTCCGTTTTACATAGAATTACAGAAGTGTCCAAGAGTGACCTTTAAACGGAATTTTTTTGGCGCTTAGTTGTGTATTCCGGATTCGCCGCTCAAGCTGCTCACATCCAGCGCCTTCGACCTCCTCTGCAGGACCTTATTCCGTTTTGCATAGCACCAAGCATGGAGAGGTAAGGGAAAAAAGTACCATGTGCGGGCTTTTTGCAAAAGTGATGTTTAAGTAGAGGCCAACGTGTATCCCGGAATAGCCAAAGTGTATTCCGGAATACACTTTGGCCTCTACTTAAAGGCCAAGGTATATTCCAGAATAACACCTTGGCCTTTTGGTAGTAGCCAAAGTGTATTCTGGGATACACTTTTGCCTTACGACATCTCTTTTTTTGTCTACAAAAACTGTAAATTTAGAGCAAAATTAGCAGGTTTTTAGCTCAAACTGACTACTTTTTGTATATTTTAGTACAAGAAGTTTGTCATTTTTATTCTGCAATACGGTTTTCTGTATCTTTTAGCTAGTTCTAATGTTGTTAACAACTGTGCTTTTGCAGGCAAGGACAAAGTATCCCCAAGCCGAAGAGAACTTTAAAGATCACAAGCAGAAAACCTACAGTGAAACAAGGACGGAAGACTGCTGTGCCACAGATTTATGAAAACTTCCAAACGCAATGGTTTGTTACAGGAGGTTTTGCAGGAAAGTACAGCAACATTACGTTCCTGTATGTTTGTCGTAGCCCGGGCCAGAAAATATATGATGACTTCGAGTTTGAGTGCATGGGCTCTATACAGCACGTGGAACTAGTTGCTGGGCAGTTCAAGCAACAACCAAGATTGTCCTTCTGAACATCACAAGGCTTTATCGTCGTCGATGAAGCATACTTCAAGCTAGTCAAAGTGCAGCCTCAACGCCTGTACAAGTACTGCACGCACTACATGAACAAGCAGGCGTTGTCCACTACACTTACCAAGGTCTCCAGTAGCAGAAGTGAAGCACTGGACTACAGTGCTTCTGAAGATGAAGAAGAAGGGCATGGAGATGGTAGTAGTAATTCTGGTGATAAGGACGATGACGCTGAGTCCGAGGAATCTAAATAGGAAGCACCACCACCACCACCACCAAAAAAAGCAAAGACTGACTATAGCTGTAAAGGAGCCAAAGAAAAGAAAAACCGTGCAGCTTGCAGTGGAGGAAGCACCTGAGGAATCTGCTAAAAAGAGAAAAGGAAAAGGCAAGGCCCCAGGGGTAGCAATAAAAGAAAAAAAAATTGACAAAATTGCAGAGAGAATGGAATAAGTAAACCAGCACAAGTACGTGCAAGGTGTGATTTATCTTCCAGTCACCTGCATGAAACTGCCACCGAAAGACGAGACTGGAGAAAGGCCACTTCAAGTGAGAAAAATATATGCTGATCATGCTAGAAACTTGAAGGACCAGGTAAGGAGCAATTCGAATGCCCATGTTGCTCCAATAGTAGTGCTTGTTGACAGGAGCCAGTGCATGGACCCGACAGATTATGACAAAGAGTGTGTTGATCAGTACACACACTATGTGTTGTGGGGGAACCATAACTTTAAGGCATGCAGGCAATTGTTTAAAGAAAAACAAAATTCAAGGTACCTCTCTATTCTCTGTGCGATGTATATGCGGCATGACTGACGAAGAGGCAAAGATAGTGGCCAATACACACAACGGCGATAACGAGTACAAACTCAAAATGAGTTTTGTGGACAAAATAAGGTTTATGCACAGAGAGTACTTAATTTTTAAAGAAAAGTATAGTGAAGACCTCAAAAAACCTGCTCCATCTCTGGAGCTGAAGGAAGCATGTGCAATTGAGTGCTGCCTCAAATACGATGAAGCTAACAAAAGGCACTCTTTAATTAGCCACGACAATTGGTTTCAACTTGCCTTCAGGGATGGCAGGGTAAGAACTTTTGTATTCTGGAATAGCTCTCGCTCTCAAGTATTTTGTTTTTTTGCATGGAAACTTAGTATTTTGTATTCCGGAATACATTAAGCTGACTTTAAGTTGTTTTGGTGCAGATTTGGAACTTGCAAAATGAAATATTTACGCATTTGAGTGCGAAGAACTAAAAAGCAAGGGGAAAGCCTCTGAAAAGAAAAAAGGCATAGATGTGCCAAAAAAAAAAATGACTATTACCGTGTGGAGGGAGATGCAGGCTTTACCGACACCGCCATACTTGAAAGGCTGCTCCAGAAGGTGGTGGATAAGGAGTTCACCTTGGAAGAGATGTCCAAAGAATTGCACAAGTAAGTTTAGTGTATTCTGGAATAGGTTAATGCCTTCTGCTTGATTTTTGTGATTCTTCTAACTCTAGTGTATTCTGTAATACGTAATGTGTTTACCTGTTTTTTGTTTAAACAGCCAAAAGAACGTCATTGCATGCCAGACATGCTTGATGGAGCAGTTGAATGTGCAAACGTGGAAAAGATGCAAGGAGCTCTACCCGGTGGCCACTTCCGATGAGCGTATTATACAATATGCTCTCAATTTTGAAGGCTGGGTATGTTTTTTACTTTGTGGACCTTCGTTTTTTCTTCAGCTATTTATCCAAAAATTAACTCCAAGTGCATGTGCAGAACAAGAAAAAAAACAAAGACCTTCCTGAAGGTTTTATGCATCTTTTGAAGCTTGCTCGGGAAGAACGGATCTTGGCTGATAGGAGGCAGTTAGTGGTCGCACCCTCCGACTATGAGAAGTTGACCTTGTTCGATCAAGACAATCTTTTTTCATCGTTCAAGGCGACTGCACTAAGTTGGTCGGAACTATAAAGCCATAAAATTTTACTCTAGTTATTGCGGACATACCTTACGGATTTAAAATAAAGGACAGCCGTTATGACGACCTACCTTTCAAGAACTCTGAGTTCAATAGTTTTATAGATGGTCTGAAGCAGATAACAACAGCTAAAGACTGCCAGTTGGTGGCGTTCCACTCCAGTATGCAAGCAGGGATGGTCGAAGCCAGCTTAAAAAATCATTTCGGATCCCCTGCTCAAGCAGGCTATGAGAATTTAGTTTGTTGAGTCTTTATTCTGGAATACACCTTTTGTTATTGCTATCCTGGAATAGTAAACTTCTTTCTTAGTTGCTAGATTGTTAACTACACTTTTCTTTCGAAGGTACAAAACAAACATAAATTACCATGCTGGAGGCCCCAGGTTGTTAAGCAAGGTGGAATACCTGCATGTTGCCTATTGGAGCTTCGACGGCAAGAGGACAATGGAGCACTTCAACACTACTGGCTGCTCTGACTTCTCCAATGTCTTAGAGTTCCCAGCAGTGTTGCAAAAGCTGCAGGACCCAAGTGCGCGGGGTAGAATCGTCAATCACTATCAGAAGCTCCAGAAGCTAATCAACCATATCATTGACATGTTTTCACGTCAAGGAGACTGGATACTTGATGCTTTCTCGGGCTTTGGTACTACCATAGCCTGTGCACTTAAGAAGGGCCGCAACTGTGTGGCAGTGGATATAGATAAGGAGGCTGTGAACTTCATTAAGATGAAATTGGCTGCATTGCCTAGTTTATCAGACGAGAATCAAGAGTTAGATGCCAAGTTCTCATTTGATTTCGCCAAAATGACATCGACAGAAATACAACCACCTTTTACTAGCTCCACAGAGGATGAGGTCACTTTTGCAGAGCTGAAGGAAGTGGCTCTAGTAGTGGAAACTGAAGACAACACTTGTAAAGAGCATGTTAAGTCACCTGAGCAAGAGAAGACGGTTCAGGAGAACATTGCAAGTACAAGCACACAAAATGAGGAAGATTATGATGTTGATCTTTGACTCATTGTGTGAAACATTTTTAATATTATCATTAACGTATCTTTGACCTGGTCATTTGCAATGGGCTGGCACAGTGGCCGTCCTCCAGCCGCTTCACTTGTAGACAGGAGAACCAGGGGGGCGGCACCAGTGTGGTGGATTACGTGCTAGCAGACGAGCAATGCCTACACTTGATCATCACTCGCTTAAGTGGGGGGACAGTGGCGGGACGAGGAAGTAGACTCAGACCATCAGCCCCTGTTCTTTGCAGATAGATTGGCGAGGCCACCCATTGCCCCAACACCCCATGTACCACGGTTCAAGGCGTCGGACTATGATCATGCGGCGGTCTATGCGAGGATGCTTGAGCATGAAGCTGCCGGAGTGCTGCAGCTCCCACACTTCAACAGCAGACGGCCCCGGTGAACCGGCTCCGCCGAGGGTAGGGGGCGGATGCTTTGGGAGAGGCCATCTCGGCGATCCACGGGGGCTGCAACCACCTTCCCCAATCACCGGTTCGATGGCCTAATGTCGGGGAGCTGAAACGATGGCTCCGCCAAGTGCTTTGGACCCCACCATTCGCCAGACCAGACCCGTCCAATACCGCTCCTTCCTCAAGACCAAGAAAGCTGGGTACCTTTAAGGAACCAAGAATGAGATGTTTGGTCTACTAGACCGCCACCCTAGGACCTTACGGAGAAAGGTCTTGAGTAAGCACATGACCCACGGGAAATATTACCCCGGAACAATGGGTGAGATACTTGCAGAATTGTATGACCCAATGGGAAGCCGGGCACCGGTATTCTCCTCCATGAGGCAGGCCTAGCATTGGTCATTCTTGAAGGGATGTCATAATGGGCCTGCAACGCCCCGCTAATCGGAAGGCAGCAGATTTGGATGGTATGCGTGCGGAGCTTCTCAAGTGGGTCGGGCCCCAATGGTGCGGTTCTCACAAAGACTCTTCAACGGGGCATTGCAAGAAGGCTTCCCCGCCTTTGGACTACCGGTAGAGTTGTGCCCATATACAAAGCGGGGACCCCCACGTGACCAACCATCGTACCATTATGGTCGGGTTGCTGTCTTTGCCAAGTTGCTTGCGGGATTCTTGAGCGGCGGCCCGACACTTTGGGCGTGAGGATGGAGAAGTGCGGGCTCTCACCTTGGCTTCTTCGCCCGGCATTCTACTATTGACCATATCTTCACTCTCTGCGAACACTCATAGAGGATAGCGGAATCAACGCCCGAGAATGCATCTTGTTGCTTTGTGGATTTCGCAAAGGCTTTTGACACGATTGCCCGGGATAAGTTGTGGGACAGATTGAGGCAAACTAGGGACCCCCGTCGACTTGCGAGAATGCTATATACGGACTATCTGAGGCTTGCTCCGGTCGTCTCTCACAATCGTCGGGGAGCCCGTTGTTAGTAGCATTGGGGTGCGCCCGAGGGTTGCCCTCTATCCCCGCGCTCTTGGCTTGTACATTGACCAGCTAGAAGAATGGCTCGAGAAACCGGGGAGATTTCGGTTGATGCACCACATAATCCGGCAACTTATATATGTCGATGATGTTGACTCGCTTCGATATACCCCGGAGGACATGCAACGCCACCGGATGCTTTGGACACTTTACGCCAATTCACCGACATGAGAGTTAACTTGGCCAAGACAAGGGTGCTGCTGGTCCCATCATCCCGGCACTCACGCCTTCCCTCATTCACTTACCAAAGGCGGGTAGTGGAGGTGGCTCGATCTTATAAGTATTTGGGCATTGAGTTTTCTACTACCACACTTTGGGATGCATCCATCGGGGTTACGGGTCACTGCGGCCGGAAAGCCCCAGTATGCAATGCAAAACAACGATCACAAGGCGTAGTGTATGCATGGGGTCATCGGGCACACTTGTTCGGGGCCTTGGTTGAACCGGTCCTCCTCTATGGGGCGGTGTGGGGGCGGTGATATCCCTCACGACTTGGAACGATCTAGAGCGGTCTGAAGGCCTTCTTGGCCGAGACACCGGGAGTGAAGTCCACGGTCCCATATCGGATCTTGCTCCGGAGGCGGGGTTTCCTTCCATTCTGAGGGTCGCTTATTTGAACGTCACATTATTTACTTCCGGAAGGTGGTGGCTATGGATGAAGCCCGGCTGCCCAACCTTGCTTTGGCGGTGGCGATGGGCCCTTGGCGACTCAAAGCCCTCTTTGGAAAGACAAGCAAGCCCGGTGGTTCTCGCTATGGAATGTGCGCAGCACACGGATGTGGACCGGTGCATACAGAAGGAACGCGGCTGCCTTGAAGCGATACTTGGATGCTTGCTTCATGGCCAAGCTTTGGGATGCAGAGGCCCTGTCACATGTCAAGGTGGCAAATTATCGACAACAATCCCATGCTCACGAGGGGCCCACATCACTACCTGCGCACCCATCTACCCATGAAAAAGCGCAGGGTGATTGCTTCCATTCGCACAGGTGCACGCCACCTCCGCATTGAGACAAGGAGATGGATTCGGGAGCCGCGTGAGGGCGAGTCCGTCGATCTTTGTCAGCGGGGCGCCATTGAGGATGAAAGTCACGCCCTCCAGGCCTGTCCGACGTACCAGCATATCCGGGCTCGGTATGCTCGGTTAGTTGTGCCCCATCAGGCCTTGCATGAGCTACTGAGCACGGCCTCTATAGGCTTGTTGGGTAATGGATACGCGGACTCAGTTATGCCCCCCTGTCCGACATTAACCTCAGATGTACTTGTGATTATGTATATAACTGTGCAGTATGTCAGCATCCTTATTGCTACTAAGGTTTTTCCCCCGAAAACCCTTCGGGACGGGGGTTTTTTAATCCTGGTAGTAATACGCCTACTGCTCTCTCTTTGTACTTGGGTCCCATAGGCCAGTTGGTCTCCGTGGACGATAAAATCATATTCTATTCTATTCTATTCTATTCTAAAACTGATACTGAAAATTTAATTTATTATTATTATTATTTATTCCTATCATATTTTGGTATTTTTTAGGTCTTGCTTGTCTAGATTACACAGTCAACTGTTAATTTTGCTCATTTCAGCTAACAAGTGACAGAAAAGGAAACAATCAAGAATATTATGGTTTCAAAGTTACACTTGTTGTCTGTAGCATTCTAGTGTTAACATTAATATTTCCTTCAAAACTGATGTATTCAAAATTCATATTAATGCTACTGTTATTAATTCTTTTAAACTAAGACATTTCTGAGGTCTTCATTTTATGGATTGTACAGTCAGCTGTAAATTTTGCTCTTTTCAGCTGTGATATTACACAAAAGGAAAGTGTACATCTGCTGAGAAGCCAAAACGTAAGGAAAAAAAAATTTAACATTAGGAAATTCTTTACCTCGGCCAAAAACTTCACTTCTAGGAGCATGCCATGTTTTTTTGAGGGAATCTTTGAAAAGGGAGTTGTGCAACACTCCCTTTTTAAATGCAACCTTGTTATGCGCATGTTCGTTAAAAATGTTGGCTCCTATAAAAACTGTCCATGGATCAGTTGGCCTAATGAGAATCTGACCTCCTTTGTATACTGCCCACTTCCACCGCATGCGAGCCTCGTGCACCCGACATAATTCCACTTTCCATCTGCAGAGCTGTGCTGGGGCGAGATCCTCTTGAACGAGAAATGTGGTCATGCATCCGAGAAATGGCATCACGAAAACGTACTAAGAGGTGTCGCATGCGGTCGGGCCATAGAGTTGTTCTATATTATCCTTGCCTCCCCCTCTCTCTCTCTCACACACACACACACACACACACACACACACACACACACACACACACACACACACACACACACACACACACACACACACACACACACACACACACACACACACACACACACACACGTGTTTTGTGGGGAGGGGAGAGGGGCTTCCTTAGATTCACATCTCTAGCCAACAAACCACTCTTTCAAATTGTTACTAAAGCCTGGCAATGCCAGATACCATAACTAATGAATAACTACTTTGCTTAAGACCATGAAAATGATATATAGACTATTGCTAATGATATAGCTGACTTCTATATGGCCAGCTAGTGAGTACTAACAGACCTTGCAACTTTTTCGACACGCACCAGGCCATTCAAGAGATCCAACCATGTAGCCTGGGTTCTTTTTGCACTCACCAGTAGCAGCCCATTCACCACATTTCTCGTTCTCATCTTGACAACCAGTAGCTTTGGGCTTTCGAAAAGGTTGAACATGTATCCACTTTGTTGCAGACCATTTCTCTCCCTCAATAACAGGACAACCAGCATGAAGACTAGATTCATCTAGAATCGCAGTTGGATGCAAACTGAAAAATAACAAAGCATCCCCTTTTTTTGGTTTAACTGTCAAAGAACCAAGATTAATAAAACCAGTACAATTATATATTTTAACTAAACTAAAACACAAGTTGGCATCAACTGCTCACCTGCTACACCTGCCTTGCCACATTCAGACCAAGAATCGTCTTTGACAGGTTTTTCCTGGAAACATAAACATGAAGGATATCAAAATGATTGAAATGCAAGCAACATAGCAAAATTGACAGTCACCTCTGAATTAGGGAACACAGTTTCACCTCCCATTTTAGCAGACGTGAGGTACATCAATACAGTTGCAACTCGAAGCCCACCAAGAGCGTCGTTTAATTTATCATGAAAGGAATCAAAATGAGGATCATATTTTTCACCAGGCTCGTATCGGAGTATTTGGATTGCTTCTCCATTTTCTTTCAAGGTGTCAAAAAAGACATAGAATTAGGTTATTAAAGATTCTAACTACTAAAATAAATAGATTAGAATAAAATAGAATGGCTTTTATCATCCAAGGAGACCAATCATCCTATGTGACCCAATGAAAGTGCGCAGCAGACTTATTACTATCCAGATTAAAAAACCCCCACCCCGGTAACATTCAAACATAAATACCTTTAGGGAGAAATGTCCACGCCGCAATCTTGTCCTCAATCTTTGAAACTATTTCATCCTGGAGTCCCAATAATAAACGAAATTTGAAATTGGCATGTACAACTGTAGTTAAATTGAGCTCATGAAGCAAATTTCTATGTACTTTGCAAAATTTGATATAAATCTCTAAAAATTGTAAAACAAACAAAATGTTGTGAGAAGTGCGCTTTATACTATGTTGTATAAAGAAAAAGAAATAGATTAAGCATAATATACTTAGAGCAGTGGTACTTTCCCGGTTGCCTTCGCTCTTATAAATACGTAGCAAGCCATCGTGTCTATTTACGTCGTGAAGGAACGTGGTGAACACAATGGAGAAGAAATGGGATCTTTCAATGCATTAATATATAATAATGAATGGAAATGTATGGACATGTGGCCCTAGGCCTATCCTGGTAGAGCAACAAAAGCTTTAAAGATTGGGTTGTTATATAGGCATAGGTTGACCCTCCAACTTATTACAAGTCTATATTTTTGCTAAGAATGGTTCCCCTTCTTGCTTTAAGAGCTCACTTATTACTCGACTAGCAAAAATGGTGTTATGCTACCATTATCTTATTATTATATGTATGTTATTAGCTCTTTGCAATTTTGGGCTCTTATGCCCTTTCTATGTGTTATGCCCCTTCGTTGTTTGGGTCCCATGGCCAATTGGTCTTTGGGGACGTTTAATATCTTATCTATCTATCTATCTAGAACCCATTTAGTTTGTGGCTTCTCTCTCTTAAGGAATTTCTCCTTTAGAATAATTATGTTCACTAAAGCTCATTTGTTCCACGATTCGTTCTTTCTTTGACAAGGATAATGATGTTCCTCAATATGTGATTAAACTAAGCATGTAAGAAGAGGGTGCACTTGTGTTATGTAAAGGGGTTTTTTTTAAGGTCTATGTGTAGGTATACTTACTAAAGATAATAGATAATTACTTTAATGGTTGCAAAGGAGATGCATTGAGGGGTCTTTACGTATAAGGGAAAATACCCCAGAGGTTTTCAGGGGGTAATGGTGCGGAAGCCGCCGGGCCCGACGAAAGGCGGAGCCAGCGAAAATGCGCCCGCCAATGAAGGGCGCCGGGCCGAAAGCAAATTGCCCCTGAAAACCCGGAGGTATTTTCCCGCATTAATGCAGGACCCTCAAATTTCGCCGTAAAGAAAAAAATTTGGATCCAAGCAAGGCGATGGCGTGCAGAGCTATGGCTATGGCTATGGCTATGGCTTAGGGCAAAACAGGAACAGGGCTATGGCTTAGGGTTGGTCTGTAAGCAGATCCCGGCTATGGCTTAGGCGGGCATTCCTCTCAAGGCGAGAAAGAGTTTGCGTGATCCTATGGCATCCGCTTAGTTCGACTTTTGGCCATATGCTTCGATTCCCGATGGCTATGGCTTAGATGCCGGATGCCTTGTTTAGAACCCCGTTTCCTCCGGTTTTACTACCGAAACACCACAGATCCGATAGTGGTCTGAGTCTCGAATCAATCTATTGATTGAAAGCGAGCTGGCCGAATCTCTCAATCTCATTAATGCGGGCGAATAGCTTTGGCGGGCGGGCCGCCCAAGAACTTCCGGAAGCCAATTCCATGTGATAAATTAGACGCAATAGAGGCGTAATTTGAGGGTCCCGTTCATTACATAATAGCTAAAGGCCTATGTTATTTTACATATGCGACATATATGTAATGATTGTTCCTTATCCCATATAACTACATTTTAATGTTTAAATGTCCAAAATACAACTAGAGTGCAATATTCATAACTGTAAATGGAAAAAGTTAAGCAAATATTTCATTTGCAAAAATAATGATTATATAAAAATACTTTATGAGGTATATATGTCAAGACAATGGGTGAAGGTATAAAAACGAGGTGGTTTTATGTTATGAACATTGGTAGATAAGGGGTTTTTGCCCAATGCCAAGAATGCAAATGCCATGTTGAAAATGTATATAATATTTATAGGTGAATCCCTGGGCATGTAAATATAGATTGTTTCTTAGGTATCACAAAATAATATTTATAGGTGAATCCCTGGGCATGTAAATATAGATTGTTTCTTAGGTATCACAAAATGTGTTTCAGTATCAACTAGTCACAATCTTCAGTAATTAGGAATTTGGGATGAGGATGGGACCAAGGTCTGGAGCCCTTGGGAGGTAGGTGCCATGATGTTGGAGTTTTCTAGGAATTAGGGATGAGGATGGGAGGTCCGATAATGTTGGAGTTTCTAAGATGTAAGTCCACTTGTATTGTGGAAGATAATCACATTAAAATGCTCAATCTAAATATAATAAAGTCACTTAATCATGCCACTAAGAAGCAAAGAACTTATGCAATAAGTACCTGGTGCTCTGATAAAAACATGCCTGAACTTGTGCGGTAATTGCTTAGGACACTCTTGCCAGATTCATCATCAACGACAGTTGATTTCTCCAACTTGTCCTTGGCCTAGTCAAAAATCCCAAGCTCAGATTACATCCGTTACATGGTGGAGCTAACCCCGGCCTATTTCATGCAACTTTAAAGAAAGAAAGATAGATAGATAGATAGATAGTACTTAAACTTCCTTCCTTCCTTCCTTTATGGAGTACCACACTTTTTAAGTACTGAAAATGAAAAACCTGTAGATAGGGTAAATTAACTTACCAATTGGACGAGATGATCACATTCCTCGTCAGTTAAGAAACCTGGATATAAAAATGCTCTGCAAAATTATGCAAACAGGCCACACGGTTGTATATAAATTCCTAAGTATCTAGCATGGAAAGAACATTTCCCACAGCATACCGAGGCTTCCACGACAATGGAATAACCTTGGATGGGTCCAGAGCGACTCTGTGTGGTTGATGCAGATCAAACCTAACACCAGCTTCGGCGTTAGATTTAAAAGAATGCCTGCAAGGTTAAGAACTGATCAGGATCTGGCAGATGAACAATTGAGCTTTCAGAAACGAAAATTTGCAGGCATGCAAAAGGAAAAAAAAAACGGAATGCTTACGTTTCGGCCGTATCTGCAGATGAAGCGTAGAGTGCAAGAGGAAGCAGGACGAGGAAGAAGCGAAGTCCGGCATAGGACGCCATGGTTTTGGCCCACTAACAAAATAGAAGATTTTTCTAGCAGCTAGGACGACTTTTCCAACAGCAGTTTCTGCCTACTTTCCATCGTGTCTAAAAATGAGACTACACCACTGGTTCACCGTGTTTTCAGAAATCCCCAAATTTTATCGCTTCATATTTGGCTGCCAAGGAGTTTATACCATAGCGTAATGTTCGGGCAGAGGCTATTTCGCCTAATTACAGATCCAGATTATCTCTGATAATGGCCGCCTTTCTTGGCCTCCATAAAATTGCAATGATTCTGAAGAAATCGTTGCTTGCTTCCGCTCCAGTAAGCTAAATAGCCTCTGCCCCAAAACATTACGTTAGAGAATATGCCAGGGCAGGCAATTTCGCCTGGCTCGGACCTTGGCTTGCCCTAACGGGCTCGCCAGGTCCTTTGCTAAGGGTGATTTTCTACTACAGTCACATTTTAGGACTAGGACTGTCATATAATTATATGACACCATTTTATGATGCCATATCATGTTTAAGACATGTCTTATTTTTATCAGTTTTTCATTATAACAAATAAGACATGTCTCAATAATATAAGACATGTCTTAAAAGTTTACATTTTCCACTACGTGACATGAGACATGTCCTTTACATTTTAATTCAACATAGCAATACTTTATATAGTTACAGCACAAATCCATATCAATCCTCCTCCATGTTTGCAATTCCACTACACTTGTTTACTTCATACAAAGCCCTAGCTAATGCGTCCCTTCTTGCTTGCAGTATCCTCCAACAGATAATCGAGTATAACCACCTCCTCTTGAACATCAGAATCTGAAGCATTTGCAACACCATCAGAAGCCACACCTAATTCTCGTAAAGCGTCTCTAGCAGCATTATCCCTACATTCTTGTAACTCCTCTTGAGCTTCCCTGATCCAAATTTCATCAAAAGCATCATTATGAATAATACATAAGTTATGTAGAACTAGACACGTTGAAACAACTAGCAGAACATGCTTCAAACGCATCTCCATTTTCTTCAATAATATACGAAAACGAGCTTTAAGTATACCAAAGGCCCTCTCCACGGACTGGTGCTAGACTGAATGAAATTCCAGTGTTTCTGTATTGGAGTAAATGATGGACCTACATTCAAATACGGGGTCAGCAACCAATTTCTAGCATTATAACCTGCATCACCCAATATGCAATAGTTGCCCATTTTTCCAGATGTAAATTTGGTGCACGCAGATGTTCTTTGAAATAGTGCACAATCGTGCATACTTCCTGCCCAACCAACATCATAATCCCATATCAGACACCTGGAATCAACAATGATTTGTAAAAGAATGGAGTGAAAGCCTTTCCTATTGTAATAATCAAGAGCATGCTCTATAGGAGCTGTTATGGGAATGTGACTGCCATCCACTGCCCCAGCTACATTGGGAATGCCATGCTTGGCCTCGAATCCAGCTGCATATTTCTTACAAGTACTCATGGAGGGCCAAATAAGACCACAATGTAGTTCTTCCCTCTTTATTTTAACTGCCTGACAAAATTCTACAACACATCTATAAGCTGTAGTGACTCCAACTTCATATAATTCTGCTACCATTGGAAGTTGTGAACCACTTGCGAGGCGAGTCAATGCGATGGCCACTTTTTTTGGGACTTCCAAAGCCAACCTTAGATGAGTGTCCTTCCTCACTAGCACTGGATGTAATACACCGCACAACCATTCGAAAGTTGCCCATGACACCCTCATCTTCTGACGAAACATTCTATCTGTGTGACTATGTGACAAGATGTTTTCATAGTATCCTTCTATGCGCTTGTACACCCAACAACTCCTTTGTTGCCTTGTCATGAAACTCATTTTCTGTACCAACTCGAGTACTTGCACACATGCATACATGTATCTCTTGGATGGTGGTGCCTCGCTCGGCCTTATCATTTCCAGCATTATAAACAACTGCAACATTTGGCATATTTGTAGAAGACTTCGTCGAGTGCTTGGATCCATTGAGAAACAAAATCCTTAAGACAAAAAAGAATAGAACACATGAGAATGGGCAACCGAGGTAAATAAATGCATATTTCACACCAAATACATGAGATATCCAATGACTTACCAAGTGCTAGAATAATTTAAATTGGCTAGGCCGAATTGAAGATGTATATCCCCGCCTGTAAGGTCAGGTCAGCAACAGCAACCGTGAAGACTATAGAAGAGGATTCATAAAAAGTCTCGGTGTTGGGCACCTCAATCTCAAATATTTACATAAGGAATTATGTTCCTTGCTTTCACAAAAGCTTCTACCATCATAGAGAATGTTTTTTTTTTTTTTTTTTTTTTTTTGAAGGTACGAATTTTTATATTATATATATATGATAAAAAGTACAATGCTTCACTACACATAGAGAAGCAAATCCTCTTTGTGCAGAAGCTTATTATCTGCTCTAAGAGCTAATATACTTTAAGCGCATGAATCCTCCAACTTGGTAACCAGAGTATACAAGAAGATACTGGGAAAGAAAGCTCCCGAAAGATTCATGTAATCTTGGAGTGCCAAATTAAGCATTCAGAAGCATGAGGAATAGAAGAAGTACCATGGAACATCAGAGAAAAGCCATAGAATTCCAATCAACTTGAACATAGCAGTATTCAAGTTTAAATGGAACCTGTAATTTTGGCATATCAGTACCATAGATACGCAACTCGAACATAGCAGTATTCGAGTGATCCAAATCAGATTGAATGGAACCTGGTATTTGGCATATTAGTACCAAAGAAATAGCTATTCCAAGCATAACAGTTCTTAAAATAGCCCCAGGATACTTAGAATATTTCAAGCTTCAGTGCTTGAATGATCAATGCATTTTGCCCTGACATACGACATGTTATTCTTCTTCAATAAATCAATGCTTCCAAAATCCAAAAGACATCCTGCCGAACATGAAAATTCCTGATCATAACATAGTAAATCTGGACCTGTCTTGCTAGTAAGAAAGAGTCAGAGAAAGAAACAAGGGACGAGAATGGCCAACAATTTTCGGGCTCTGTATAAAAATTAGGACTGAAAGGCTTTGTAAGGCTAAGAAACCTGTCTTTCCTAGAAATCACACTGATCTGTTCCACCTTATGAGCATCCACGCTGTTTTGATGTAATCTTTTTGCAAGAAAGATTATGATGCCAAAGCATCAGAACAAAATACCACGTTAGTGGTTTACCTGTGAGATCAAGAACCTGCCCTGGAGATGCTTCCCAAACCGTAATTCTTTCAGTCTGTAATGAAAGGTGCAAACCCAAAAAATGCTTGCCTTATCCCTGCTAGCCGCTAAAGCCCCTCTAAATCTGATCTGATCGACTGCTGCAGTGCCGGAAGGGCAAGGAAGAGGGCGACCTTCCCTGCCACCGCCGCCCTAGCCGCAGGCGCCAAGAAACCCCAACGGCGCCAATCCCTATCTATATAGGATTCATAGAGAATGTAAAAGAAGCATGCTAAGTCAATCTGTACATTTATCAGTGCAAGACTTGCAGATCCAAACAATTCAAATCTTTGACTCAAACCTTAGAATTCATTGAATATTTTGTCCGTTTTGAGCCTCTTGTTATGAATTCCTCCAGAAGAGTTTGTGAATTACCTTCCAGAGGCAAGAAAAATCCCAAACCCAAAAGCTACAGTAACCCCAACTGCTCCAATTGCAGCGCCTGTCTATCACAAAGACAATAAGATAAAAGGTTAAACAGAAGTCATATTGATTGTACCAGTGACATCAAATGTGTCATGCCTTTTAGATAAATGTTTTTCATCCAATTGTTGTTGTTTCCTTTGTTTCTATTTTCACCTCTGTAGACCTGATATGAGAGTAACAGTTCATATTGTCAAACAGTAACCTTTCAAGATAAAATGATTTGTGAAAATTTCCTATGCAAAGCAAGAAAGACAAATGTTTTTAGTTGTCGAGAGACCTTAGGAGAGGTGTAGCAAACATAACACAGAAAATAACAAAATGTTGTGTGAATAGTAAACTTCACTCCATATAAGTAATGAGCTATCAGGCCTAACCAACTAGCATAAAGCACATTACTAGGATCTTTGTTCGATTGACCTCTGTTGTTGTAGACGTGGTAATGCTGGGGATAACACAAATCTCTCTAACTACAGTTATGCATTACTGTCTCTGAGGACTAAGCATATTAATTGTAAGGGCATGAAGTATTCTTTATGCACTTGAGTTTACACTTGAGTAAATGAGAGAATGAAATCCATCTAATATAAACAATGTCATACGGACATTCAGATATCTATGTACTTGGCAGAGAAGATAGAAACCAAGCATTAACCTCTTAATAGCTCTAAGGCGTTCTTAAATTCCTCCTCATCAGAAGGGATCGAAGAATATTCTTGCTTGCTTGATGGAAATAATAGTTCTGTCTTAGCTCCTGCACACCAAAGAACAGCTAAGATATATAAACAAAACTGTAGATTGTAAATTAGATGGCTTGGGGTGTTCAATTTCGCTAACTACTGGGTATTCTCTGCTGAATTCTATGTGTGTTATGGTCTCATAGATCCTTCGGGTCTTGAGTAGACGTTAATAAATCTTTCTTTTTATCTTCTTTCTTTCTATTTGGTGGATGCTTGGGTAAGATTCACTGATTCTCATGGTGGACCACCAATTTGATATAACGTAATTGATGTGTGATTTACTTATCCAATATTTACACACGCAAACCAGCTTGCAGGAGCAACGCTGATCCTGCCAAGGAAAAGGTTCTCGACCATTCTCAAGCCTTGCTTGATGCTGATCTAAGAGGACAAATGAGAGCTACACCACTTTGGTCCCATATAGTTGAAGCCTTTAGCAATGCAGATTACTGTTGAAGAGCTCAGAAGAGAAAATCTTGAGAATTGCAGGAATATGGCAATAGATTCAGAAGTCTCCCTCTATTGCAGCAAAGGGAGAAAAAGGAGACATTGCCATTGACTTGCTGAAGGATTTGACTCCAGCCCACAAATGTCTCCCTCATATGATGTAATCGTCAGGGCAGGAAAAGATACAATGCTGCCTTAAATTATCAGCCAATGGAAGACATATTTAACCTATTGAAGGCAGCAATATTTGAGGTATTGAAGGCAGCAATATTGAAGGTATTGAAGACATTGCCTTCTACTAGCCTAGTCTGCAAAAACAACTTAGCTACTAACCTGAATTGGGGCAAGTCCACGGACCAGGGGTAAACCTTGAATATGTAGAAAAAAACATGATACATAAGTCAGCAAGTAAGCTTACTAATTATCATTTGTATTATTCACTGGAATGTCAATAAGAGGAGCAGACATTCTTCAATTTAATGCAAAATTTCAGTAAAAGTGAAAAGATGGTGAAAGGAAATATGTAATAACAAATGCTGATATAAAAAATGTTTTTTTTTTCTCAACATTTCATGTATTGAAATGCAAAATAGAAAGAACTACAAAATAGACATTGACGCTTCAAAATAACGAAGAAATATGGAATGAGTCATTCCAAATTGATGGACATCTCATCAAACAAACAAAGAAAAGGACTAATCCTTCGAGAGCTTTTCAAAGAGTCCAGTTAAGCTGCGTGAGAGTTCCTTCAGCATGGTGATTTTCTCCTCCTCGTAGGAGCACTTCTTCTTCTCCAGTTCTAAGCTCTCTTCATGAGCCTTCTTATTGAATTCCGTCATAGCACTAACAGACCTTCGCAACCTCTGCTGCAGCATTCTTAATTTTCTTGGGTTTCCGAGCCACGCAAGTGGGTTTCTCTTCAGATTCCTTTGGTGTATCTTCTGGTGCTTTTCTTTTTTCCACACTAGGCACATCAATTTCTTCAACTTCATCTAGATCATCTGCCATCGGAGTGTTAGCATCACTTGCACTTTCATGAGCATAGCACACAACATGTGCTTGTTAGTTCATGTATTGATCTATAAGATCATACCACCTGCATGTCTCATTCCTTTCCGCACCAGACACATTATTTTAATTTTTATCGGCCTTGTATTCCTTATACACAGCTTGCCATTTCTTCCTGCAAGCCTCCCTGTCCTTGTCCAAGTCCGGACACTTTGACACCAATTGCACGTAAAGTTTGTGCCAAATATCAACACCTTGTTTACCTGCTTTAGTGAGAAATTCCTCGTGCATCTGTCCACGAAGATGAATTAGCGTAACAACCCAGTGATCCTTCCAGTTAGTGCCCCTGCCCTTCACAATATTGCCTGCTGGCGTTTTAGTAATCTTGGGTTTACGGCCTCGCTTTTTTTTCTCAGATGGTTCATTGGAAACACCTTGGGCGCCATGTGTGTCATTTTGAAATATAGGTGGACAGGTGAAGATGCTAGCAAGAGGAGGAGCAGACATCTCAGACATGTCTGGAAAGGCTGAACATACAGCATAAGGATAATGTGGACGACTAACTGGACGGTAAGGATAATGAATAACAGGAGGTGTTGGTTGGATGTTTGGCATGTCTGGAGAGGGAATTGTCATCAATGCCTTGAGAAAGAGGAACGAAAGAGGAATAGCTTGATTGGGACATTTGGCTGTAAGACTCAAATCCTGCCATGGCTGAAAGAAAGGCAAAGCAAAAAAGAAGATTAAAAACTCTACTGATACAAAATTAAATTCTTGATAAAAAAATCTACATCATTCTTAAACTTCTTGAGCAGAAAGTGCATTTTATCTGTTAAGTAGATTATCATTCACAATTTAAAGATGGATATAATCCAAAGCAGATATCATCTGAAAGTATAGATCTGAAAATCGAATAAAATATTCAGAGCTTGGCTTACTCTATTCTCCAAGGAAAACTTGAGAAAATGCACAGCAACATCACTAAAATGTTGAATGAACATCAAGGACAATGTGAAATGCCACATAAATTTTCAACATTATCAATTATTGAGAAACCGTGTACATCCTAATTCAATCAGATTGATGCATGATGACACAGAAAATCAGCATGAGCACATATGAGAACCCTACGAATTTGAAGAATAGAATACTGACCTGTTTAAAACAAATTGTAGGATGGCAATGGTGCTAACGAAATGGAGCTCTGCAGAGATTTCCGATGGAGGGAAACTGCGTGTTCTTGTTTTGGCAACACCGATCCCGCTATGCATCCTTGCGAATGTCACGGGCAGGAAGCCTTCCGATTGGCTGAAAGTTTCTGTCCTATTCTGTTCCGGGGGATTGCCCCCGGAAGAAAAATGAGACAACAAGTTCGTACGGAATGGTTTTGGGACATGTCATGTTTTGTTTAGTGGGAAAACAAGTTTATTTTATTTTCTGACGTGGCGGAAGGTTAGTGGGTAAAAAATAAGGCACATCGGTAGTGGAAAATCGCCCTAAGTGTAAAGACTATCTTAATAAGGTGCCCAGGCACTATGGATTGCCCCAAATCCATGTGTCACTTGTTCCGCAAAGCATTTGCATTAGCTCATGATTTTCAATGCTTACACTAAGAGTTAATTAGGAACCTTGCAAAAACCTTGCAAAAAAATGTTAGGAACCTATACTGATGTCACATAATTTCATATTGCTCTTTCAACCTATTGACCTGTTGCTTTTTCCTACAACGGGAGATCAAAAGCCCAAAAGTTTATGATTTACAAATACAAAGGTTACTAGTCATGGTGCCAAAAAGTCATAGTACAAAGGTCACATAACAAATCCATGTTATGTTACAGGTGCTCCCACGGGTATGGCCGGAATCGGACCCTTGACGGACGTCCATGAACATGGGGGTACTGTTAGTTGCAATTGACGGGTAGTTGTGATTAATGGGCCACGCTGACTGTAATCAGTCTATGGTGACAGAATGCGGAATACGGGACAATGGTTTGCTAGAGACGGATAGTCGGTCGCAAGAGGCACTAATATTAGCGAATAATATTAGTGCGGAGGAAAGCTTGCAATACCAATGGTTGCAGAATGTTTATATTAATATGTAGCTAACATTGCAAGTTGATGTTAGTAGTACTAGTGTTAGCACTAGGGGTGTAAATGTATTAATATAAAGAAATGAAAGTTAGCTATGTTAAAATATTAATATTATATGGACACATGGCATTGTATGGTTCGATGGGCAAAAGATCTGTTATTGAAACAGATTGAACAGACCTGTAACAGGTCAAAAAGACGAATCTGCTAGTCCTGGCTGATGGGCTACAATCGGAATCAGATCAAAGGCCAGATGGGTCAGATTTGACTGAGGAAGACTGCAGTTAGCTCCAGAGGTTAAGCTATAAAGCCTGGAGACTGAATTTGTCAGAGGACAATCGGAAATGGGTCTTGAGAAAAGAATCGATTCTGCAGCTAGGAACACTTGTTTGGATTGAGACTTGGCAGAAGCATTCAATTTGGCAACACGATTCTGTTGTTGTGGTCACAGAGAAGACCAGGCCTTCTTGTAGTCGAATATGTAGCATAATAACAGGGGGTTTTCTTTGTGTTTTTGTACGCTTTTCACTAAGGTTTTCCTATGATTTCGTGATGTATTCAAATGGATGTACTAATGCGTACATCTAGAGTGCACCATTTCTGAGCCATTGATTTTAGCCTTTTTTTTTCAATGGTCAACAACCAATGGCTCACAACAAAAGCCATTTTTGTGTGCGCGTGGTGCATAATGGGCACATGAAAGGCCATTGATTTTAGCCTTTTTTTTTTCAATGATCAACAACCAATGGCTCACAACAAAAGCCCTCTTTTTGTGTGTGTGGTGCATAATGGGCACATGAAGGGCTTGAAGGGCGCATGTAGTGCAGTTTCCCCGCCGGCAACACATTTCTTATCATAACTTTTGATCCGGAGCTCTGTTTGAGATGATTTTTATTGCTTTGGAAAGCTCTCTTCGAGATCTTTTTGATAGTGTATGATATGGATATGTTTGGTTAAGTTATCTATGCTAAAACAGCAATTTTTCGGCCGGGTTTGGTAGGCTTTCACATCCTACCAGCTGATTAATACAGGATTGCGCTATTGGATATTGTTTTATGGCTCATTCCGAATGAAGCTTGCAAAAAATTACTATGCATTTTTAAATTTTGAGGCAGTTATTAAGCAAATTCCAAGGCTTCTAGATCCTTGTGCTAACAAGCAGAAAAGTTTCCCACTTTGGTTTCTCACCACAAGAATCCATGGAGGCCAAAGGCTGCTGTTGAATTCTAGTTGAAAAATGTTTGTGTATGGGTGTTGCAAACTTTATGACTTTCAGAATAATGGGCATCTTTATGGTAACTTTTACTTATGTTCTATTTGTTTTATTGTGATCAAATTCAAAAGCTACAGGTGATGAAAGCCTCAAATGAATTCTAATTTTTTTCTGGTTTGAATTCTAAAATTTTTGTCACACCGGGGGGGGGGGGAGAGGGTGGCGTCCCTAAGGCCCCGAATAAAAAAAAAATTTTTTGCAACACAAACCATTAACATCCAACATATAAAAATTAAATCCCCCAACACATAACAACCATTGACATTAACAACCAACACATAACTACCATTGACATTAATTAACACAACCATTGGGTCCAATACATTTAAATTAAAATCCCCCTTAACGTAGGGCAGCGAGAGCCCTCATAATTGTATTTTGCACGTACGAAATCAACACCATATAGTATTCCGCTTGAAATCTTATAGTATTTTGCGAATCTTGTTATACATTATAGCAAATTTTGTACTTGCATACCCCACAAACGAGGAACTTTACG
Organism: Isoetes taiwanensis; assembly: GCA_021234155.1. Classification (NCBI taxonomy): domain Eukaryota; kingdom Viridiplantae; phylum Streptophyta; class Lycopodiopsida; order Isoetales; family Isoetaceae; genus Isoetes; species Isoetes taiwanensis. The sequence continues at coordinate 14,884,933 of JAJEKV010000019.1, forward strand.
TACGATGTAGATTAAGGAATAAGGGGTATTAAGCTTTTGTGCAGGTGGTCTGTTAATCGCTCAAGGGTAAAGTTGCTGAGAGGATCCAACCATCTGTGGTATGAAGAAACACCGGCTAGGAGCAGCACCGTATTGATCAACGAGGGGGATCTGGGATCCGTGATGTGGGCGGCAGTTGATCGGTATATCCCAAGCGGGCGAAGTTTGCTCAATGGATTTTCCTCGTAACAGTGGTATCAGAGCAGTATGGCTGAACCTGTACCGGATATACCAACAGGACATGTTGACGGATTGCCAGAAGCACATCCGCCTGAAGAGGGCATAATACCCGCCCTCGAGGACATTCATCTGGATGATGAACTGCCCGAGTTCGAGTTGGATGGGGAAGCACCCTCAGATGTTGCTCCTGCAGCAGCTGTTCCTGTAGGTGTTGCCCATGTAACTGCTGCAAGTGCAGCTAATGCTGGTAATGAAAATGTCGGGAATGCTCCGGGAGCAAGTACTGAGCAGGGTCCGGTGAGTGGAAACTTACCTGACGATAATGAGGGTCATATCAACCGATTGTCTAGGGAACTGAATGACTTAAGAACTGAACAAACTAAGTTCAGAAATACCCTAGGGTTGATACATGAGAACTTGCAGAAGTGGGCTGCTGACCGGGAACTTCGTTTAAGCAATGTAGTAGAAAACTTTCTACTAGTGGCTAGGGCAGTTCCCACTGCTCCACGAGCAAACCGTGATGTTCCTCGCGATATTGCACGTCCGGCACCTAGCGCACTGTCAGGGATAAACACGGGGTTGTCCGATGAATCAGTGGCTCGGGATGTCATGGAAGGCATTGCTCAGCCAGAAGAATTCCTGGGGGAGCTTTCAGGTGAATTTAAATCTCTGGAGCGTGTAAAGATCCCGGATTTCTATGGCACGGATGTTATGCCTAAGCAGGCAATGCGTTGGTTCAATCAAATGAAATTGTATTTTGCAGCCACGAAGAAGGGCGAGAATGCCCGACTGATGTATTTCACCCTGAAGTTGAAGGGACCGGCAGTTGCATGGTGGGACATCCACACGGACAATGGTCAGAAGCTGCGTACTTGGAGGGATTTTTGTCGCTTGTTCCTGACAAGAGTATGCACCTCACCATGACCGGCGTCATGCGCTCATACAGCTGAAGGAGCTCACTCAGACAGGGTCTCTATGGGATTATGTGACAGAGCTTAGGGCACTCTTTTCACGGTTACCTAAGATTACTGCGGGGATGTGCGTAGATCATTCTGCGGGATGCTAGCATTCGCACACATTTGTTGCAGGCAGAACCTGCTGACTTTGATCTAGCTGTTGAGATTGCCAGGAAACTGGTAGGAAGGGAAGAATCTAAGAAGACACAAAACTTTGCTAATTGGAAAGCAAAAAGGGCCGGGGGAACTTCTCAAGGATCTGCTCCTTCTAAGAAGTAGAAGAATGATTCCAAGGACAACTCCATTGGGGGCAAGGCCAAGGAAGATGATACCAAAATGGATAAGCCCAAGGGGTGTTATCGTTGTGGGGTGGTAGGGCACTTTGCCGGGGAATGTATCAAGCCTCGCAAAAGAGTTTTGGCCAGCACCGCAAAGTTAAGCGATAAGCCAGAGATTAAGGCATTATCAGTTATCGCACGGGAGGAAATGGTAAGCCCTACTTCACGCTCTTATGTAAATGTAGTTATAAGATTGCTAGGTAGAATCAATAATAAAAACGTAGTTGTTTTGGTTGATTCCAGTAGCATTCATAATTTTATTTCTGTAGATGTAGCACACGATCTGGGGCTGAAATTGAACGAGGTGGCTCCGTTTGTGATTGAGTCTGAGGCCGGGCCACAAACTCAGTATCACAGTGAGCAAGCACGGGGTATTTGCTTAGAGTTATTGGACAAAGAGTCGCGTGTTGTGACGTCTATGTGCATAGATTTAGACATTGCTCAGTTGAAGCGTTATGATGTCATTCTAGGCATGAAATGGTTACAAGATGTCGAACCACAAATTCTATGGCCAACACACACCTTGATTTTCAATCTGTCGTCAAAGGAAGTAGTTAGTGTTCAAGGTTTACCGCATGTGGAGTCTGGTAGGCTCATGTCAGCCGCTCAGGCTAAAAAAGTTTTCAAAGTTAATACAACTCTTTCTTTAAATTTTTCTTGTATACATATCTACATATATTGACATGATGGGGAGCAATTTTTAATACATGGGTGTGATGTATTTTTGTGATGGCCCTTGATCTGACATATTCCGAAGAATATACTAGAATCTAAATATAAGATGAGTTCTATTTCAAACATCCCGTTCAAACATACACTCTCCCGCCTACTATTTTGCATTTTTGCAGTCAGCTCGTTGGAGCTGCAGCGGCATGAGCTCTAGCGCCTGAGGTGCTCTTGGTCGCTTCCTCTAAGTTTCTTTGTAAATCTTCAACAATATCTAACCATTTAATGTTTGTTCCTTAGACAGAGATGCGGGAAGGAGGCATAGCCGATATTAATCGGTTGGAGAGCTAGATTGAGTGAGGTTCCTTTGCTAAGGACCACTCACTTTTCGAAGATTCCTTCAGCTCTTTGTGGCCTAGCAGTTAAGACCCACCAAGAAGAAGCGACCACGCGACTCCACGGCATAAGGAATCCACGGGCCGCCAACTTTCAGTGCCACTCATTATGGCAATAATGACTCCACGAGTCATGGCAGGGATCACGAGACTAGGCAACCGAAGATCCACAAACGGCAGATTCTTTGCTATTTTGGGTAGAGGCCATTGTACTATGTATATCAGAAGGCTAGACTTAGATCTTTAGACAAATTCAGGCATTTTTATTGTCTCAACTCCTTCCGGAGCTTTCTATGTACTCTCATTGATCCCTCAAAAGATCTTTATTTTCTTATCAATTGTTGTCTTATTTCCTTTGCTCGATTTTGTATTGCAAAGCCTGCGTGACACTTGTTCTCCATTCAGATCGAAGGAACACCCATCAAACAAACAAATCCAAAGATTACCACCGAAGGCATAAGCAACAAAAGCTGGCATCCTTCTAACTCAACTCTCAAGATCAGGGATTAAACACACAAGCACCGGCAAATTACATGAAAAATAGCTACTTATTAGATTACTCCATCTCGCCAGGCACTCCAAATCTGCAGAGGCTTGTAGACCCGACAGAAATTGCATGGCAAGAAGACCTGTCCGCCCAGCAGATCTGCCCATGTGCACATTCGATCCTTTCTTTTTCCATACCATGCACAACAGGAACAAAAAATCTAAGCCCTCCAGCCCAAAAAAAAGGAAGATTGACTTTTAATTGCAAATAAGCTCCTCAGACATGCAAAAAAAAATACGATTTTTGCATACAATATGGCACAAAAAATTTAGCCCATCCATAAGAGAAAACTCTTCCACAAATACGAAATAAATATTGCATGTTTATTATGTGATGGAATTATGAAAGTTGAATAATGTATTTAATGAAGGTCAAGAACACACCCATTGTAATACTCATTGTTAAAGGGCAATGGCTCTAAACGAGAAGTTTAGTTGGCTAGCATTCTGCTCCCATCTCCAACCCCGTGGTGACACGTGTCATTGTTTCCAACCCTGAAAGCGGTGACACGTGTCATTGTTTCCAACTCTGAAAGTCGCCATCTAAAAAGTCATTCCCTTAACGTGAAGGCCTGCTTACGTGTATTTCTGCCACATAAGCATCATAAAAGACTCAATGTTCATTCTTCTTCCTCCTTTTTCCTCTCCGGCCATGGCAGTCCGGCGATGGTCGAGTGTCTTGTATCTCCTTCATTTTTGTCTAGCCTTGTCCCAGACTTTTTCCTAGGTTACTTCGTGAGTCAGCGCCTCGTTTTCTTTGGTAGCGCCTTGTTTTCTCGGTAGCATGCTTGGATTTTTTGAAGATCCTGTTCTTTCTTGTCTGTGCATGTCTTAGACATTGTTCTAGTTTGTTTTGTGAGCCAGCGCCTTGTTTTCTCGGTAATATTGTTGGAGTTCTTGAAGATCGGCCGATTTCTGTTTAGAACTGTGGAAAATCAACATTTTTGTGGTAGATCTTTGGGTTTTAATGTGTTCCAGCGACTTTTGATGAGATTCCTGAGATTGCATGTTATTTTGAAGGTTAGATTCAAGTGCTTTCCTGCTGCATGTATAGCTTTGAAGCAAGTCTGGTTGAAGAATGGCGCCTAAGAAGAAGGTATAACACTTATTTTGTGTTTATTTCTGCGTTTTTTCTTGTTTTGTGTTTCTTTCTTTACTGTAACTAACCTTTTTCATATTTTTTAGGTTCTGCAGATCTTGAGAGCGCATGAGGTTGTAATGGCTCGAGTAAATTCTCTTGTCATGTTGTTGTCTTACATTCTACTAATGTTCTATCGAGTTTTGGTATATCAGCCTACATTGGCTGAGGTCTCTGGTATATCTGGTGGAGCACCGTCATTTGTGCTAAACCTGACAGCATAACTTGGAGGAATAGACGCTAGTTTGCATGATGAAGATGCAGGAAGTGACTCTAACCTTGAAGATATGTGTAAAGAATTTGGTGAAGAGGAGATCAAAGAGTATATCAGGGATGTTGAGAACATGCCAGGAGTTTTCGTACTTGCTGATGATAGTAACAAAGAAAATGTTTCTGAAATCAGTAACAAAGGTGGAAAATGTGACAAGCCAGTAGCATTCCTTGATCTGGATGAAAACTTAGTGAAGGAAGTGAAGGCTGTTGGGAGAAAATTCGACAGAATAGAGTGGGCCAGAACTAGATTTGTTCACTGGAGAGTGCAAAAAGGTTATGGAGTTGAGAAGAAGATAGAGGAGTTGGATTTACGAGAGTTTGCAAGGATGTTGGAACCATTTATATTGCAGGTCTGCAAGATAAAAGGAGGATTATCAGCCCCATATTCTGTAATGCTAGAAAGGCTTGTATAGCCTCTATGAGAAGGTCTAGGTTGACACCTGATGTGTGTGGAAAGAGGAAGAAAGTGGATGAAGTGTCATTTAGTAATGAAGTAGCTCTGATGTCTGATCCTGAACACTCCATCTATAGTAAATAGAGGGCTTCAAAGGAGGTTAATGTATTACTGTGTCTCTTGCTTTGCAATCAGAGGTAGAGATGAGCTTCATAAACTTGTGATTGCAGACTTTCAGGTCCTGGTTGTTGATGGCATAGAATGTCTTGATAGTGAGCGTCTAAGTAAGATGTCTTGAATATAGTGAGCGTCTAAGTAAGATGTCTTGAATATAGTGAGCGTATGAGTAAGAACTATGATGTTTTTATGAACAAGTACCAAGAAGAATCTTTTCGATTACCTGTGTGGTGCTTTGAGGTTGATGTAGTGCTGACTTTTAAATGTCTTGTGAGGCATCTTCCATGTTATCCAGAAGATGAACAACAGTCTAGATTTGTCTTTATGCAGTGTATCAATTCTCGTAAAGGCCATGTAAGTTTTTGCATTAGTTTCATATTTGTTTTTGAATTACTTTCATGTTCTAATTTGTTGATTTGATGTGTAGGTCTGGTACAATAAGAAGCACAGAGTTAGTGCTAGGTTTCTAGCTTCTTGGATGAAATACATGCTAAGCACAATTGGCGTACAAAGAAAATTTTCTGGCAAATCTGGTAGGAGTTCAGTTGTTAGTCGTCTTGCACGTGCTAATGTTCCCATTGATGTTGGGATGAACATCACTGGTCACAGGAATACTGAGTCGTATAAAAGGTATGTTCTAGTTCTATTAGTTGTTAGTTCTGTTTGTTCTATTCGTTTTAATTGGCTATTAGTAGTAGTTAGTAGTTCTAATTGGATAGTTGTTTTGCAGGTATGATAAGACGTCTGAATTAAAGTCTAAAGCTGTCATGTCAATCATCGGAAAACCATTCAACGCAGACGGATCACGGAGAATGTTTGATGATGTTTACAATGAACAATTGGCCGCCTATGATGCGAGACAGAATGTTGGAAATTTGAATATTTTATAAACTGCTGGAAATTTGAACAAGTTAGATTCTCAGTCAGCCGCTCTAGTCATATTACAGGTACTGTACTTTGTAGTTCTAGTTTCTTCCTAGATCATAATTTAATACTTGAGGTTTGTCAGGTGATCATAGTATGAATGTGGATAAAGATGCTGGTTTTAACTCAGTTCCAAACAATGTGGAGTTGGAAAGTAACACTGCATCTGCAGAAAAGGATCAACCTATTATTACTCGACCTGCTAGCGAACTTGATGATCCTTTTTTTGATACAGTGTCTCTTGAAGAGATTGCTGGTGATAATCCACGTATCAGGAGGGCTTTTAATTTGAGCATTGATATTGGCACTACTAACATTTCAGGTGGCACTTTCAACAACGGTATAATCCTTCCTGGTGGTGGCAGCTTGAACATTGCAGAGATTGTGAAACATATCAGTGGAACTTGAATGGAAATGACTGGAAATTGGATTTTGGAACTGTAATGCAAAAACTTTTACTGCAATGAGATCAATGTTTTACTCTTACTGTACATTGTTTTTACTTTACATTTTAATTGTGATGAGATCAAAATTTTACTTTTACTATGATGAGATCATTGTTTTTAATCTACATTCTAATATTTTTATTGTACATTCTGATCTTCTTACCCTACATTCCAGAAGACATTCTGGAAATTTTACCCCACGTTCTGCAATAGCTCAAATTATGAACTTTCCCTAATAGAATGACTGCCGCGTATAAGCTCCCTATTCGATATGGGAGCAGAAATACACGTAAGCAGCCTTTACGTAAGACCAAAGGCCCCTTGGGCCATGCGTTTGTCACCTTGACAGGCCAAAAAATGGCCCAAGGGGCCTTTCCCTTATACAAAAATACGCACGTATGTTGCAACCTTCCAAAAACTTGTGTTTGATCTTTAGCTCTACAAATAAATTGCATTTCCAGACGACAAACAATTGACTTAGAAACGATCATGCTAATTGAGTCCAGAATTGAAGTTATATACTATATACACAAGAGTTGCAAGGTCCGTAGACCTTCATGCAGCACTCACATTAGATTTAACAACCAGTTCCTGCCACTCCGGATACTTTTCTAAGAAAGTCTCCTGTAAAAAGCAAAGCAGAACAAGTTTCCTGTAAGAAAACAAAAGAGAACAATCTTCAAAGGAAAGTTTTAAGGAAAAAAACAGGTTGCATAACATCAAGATGACTAGAAGTAATCAGAAAAATAATCAAGGGAAAAATGACATACAGAAACATAGCTGCAAGTAGGAATGACGCCATAGCCATTTTCTTTGGCATGGCGGAAAGCTGCATCACAGAGCTGGGCAGCAATACCATGGCCGCGCTTGGTAGGGGGCACAAAAGTATGCTGCAAATCCATGACCTGCTGTGATGGTAAAGATTTCATCTCATACTGCAGATATGAAAGCCCATCTGTGGTCTGAAAACGCTTGTGAACAGAATCGAACACGACTTTCTGCTGAGCTTGCAGATCCGGAGCTCCTGCTGAAGCGCTATATATAGCTTCGCGAGTTTCTTGTTGCTCTGATTCCAGACGGTCGGCAGATTTCGCCATGGGCGCTGGAGCTACGGGACGTTGCGCCATAGCCAAAGCTTCGAGACCCCTCTGTTCTTTTTCCTCCAACGAATTTCTTGTTCATACGTGGCGTTTTGCATTGCCCACCAAATATTTTTGGAAAAAATTACAAAATACATGTTTTTGACGAATTTCACCACATAATTTCAAATGCCCCCGGTAACATACTCATCTCGTCTCCACTTTCTCGCTCTGGATACTCGCCGTACCTTTGTCCGTAATCCTGTTCAGGAGGTCCTTGGTCATCCCTCAATATCTGTTCTGTGATCCTCTCTTCGTACTCCTCCAATGTTCAGCGTTGGGGAAACTCCGGGGCACAGCCAAACATTCCGTTTTCAATTGCCAACTCACCGTCCATCGTGGCAGAGTGGCGGAATGCCTTCCGCACAAAAAATAGGCAGATCCGGAATATTGCCGACAGCTACTTTGCAAACCGGCACTTACTAGTCTACCTACTGTAGCAAAATCGCCTTATCCTATCCATATCATGCAATGATGATTATCCCCGCTGCCAGAAGTTAATGCAAACAAACGAAGAAAAGAGAGGGAAACAAACAAAAAGCTTTTCTTTCTTCCTCTCGAACGTGAATCGTCTGTGTACTCTGTAACTGCGGGAAGACTCTCTCTGCATCTGTAACTGCGTCTGAGCCTGAGTCTCTGAGTCTGAGTCTATAACTGCGGGAAGGCTCTGCTCTGCTGCGGCATGGTTTGTTGACGACATTCAATCAGACTCATCAGCTCAGAACTTTGATAATAAAGCATGGCTGTGTGGGCAGAGCAACAGGGTTCGGCTTCTACTTCTGCTCCATTTGTCTGTTTTCTTTTGTTGTTCTAATCTAACTGCTAAATCGATCTGATCAACCCAAGTATTGTTGTGAATGCATTGAATGATTTACAGAGCATGAACAAAATGAATGATTTACCACTGTCGCATAATACCATCCAAGCACTAAATCGAACTGGATGCACCAGACTGCACCAAACTGCAGTCCAAATCGATCTGATTAACCCATGAGAATCGTCTTCAAAACTGGATACACCGACCAGACTACTGCCCATATAAACCATGCACGAGACTGTTTCAAGGGGAAAAAGGGCAAAAATTAGGCCCGCCCAAATCGAACTTCACTAGGATAAAGAATTATGGAAATGGAGTATGGAGATGGAGGAGATACTAAATTCTATTATGACAACACAGGTCGCCCAGCAAATTCTATTATGACAGTCTTGCTTTAAACTGCAACTCCACAGTCTTCCTATACAGTCTCAGAATCCTTATGGAAGCTACGCAACGCAATGGCGTGACTGCATCTTCTTGTTTTTGTAGATTTCAAGCGGCATATGATACTGGTCCCTCGGGACTGCTTGGCGGCATTCTTAGTATTTGCATGCCCCACAGGACTTACAAAATGTCATCTATAGACTCTATGATGGGATATATGCTGCATTGCCTGCATCAGATCAGCGAGTTGCTAGCACCATAGGGGTTAAACAGGGATGTCCGTTATCTCCAACGCTCTTTGGTCTCTACATTGACAAGTTGGAGACCTGGATGCAAGAACATGGGGCGGTGGCCCGCGGCCTACGAGGCATACATTATAAGGCAATTGCTCTATCGCGGGCGATGTAGACTTGCTATCCCATACGGCCCGAGTATTATCTGGCGGCATTTGGGCGCTCTTAGTGGGTTACGTGACACAACGGGAATAGCCCGGTGAACCCGAGAAAACTAAGCTCTGGCGGTCCTCCTCGCATGACATGATATCAGATCTCTATTCTGAGGGTGAAGGTGGATGTTGTAAGGACCTTCAAGTATCACGGGAATCGACTTTTGCGCTTAGCATGTTATGGGATGGATTGTGTGGAAAAGCCGAATTCGGTAGCGGGATGGAAAGCCACTGTATGCTATCGAGAATAGCTGCTCTGAGAATAGACCTATGTGGTGGGCGGGCAGAGCACACCTGTTGAGCACTTTCGTTGAACCCGGTATTGTTGTATGGGGTAGAGGTGCGGGGTCCAAAGAATTAGCAAGAACACACAGGGGATAAGCTAGAGGGTGCAAAAGGCCTTCTTAACATGACCCTAGGTATCAAGGACCGCGGTGCCTTATCAGATTTTGCTATATGAGACCAGGTTCCGCCCCTCGCAACATTCCGCTATCTTGCCGAGACATCTTGCATATTTCCACAAGGTCACCAAAGCATGGATGCACAACGCGTCTTCCCCGAGGGCTTTGTTATTGGCACAAAGAGCCACAACATTTGAAGAGGGTATGGCGGGGAGCACTGCCGGGGTGGTTATAGCGTGGTCTATAGACTACCGCCAGATTGTGGCTATGCCTCGATGCCGGGGGACAGTGCACATCCGAATGGAGCTTTGCCACCACTTTGGGTGGGATGCGACCACTCGTGCAAAGCCTAAAGCGAGCACTACCACACGCAAGTTAATCCAACTTTGGAACATGGCCCACACCGATTTGAAAGCGATATATCTATGAAGAAACGGAGAGCTATTGCCTCCAGGAGGGCCCGGGTCCCATCATCTCGCGAATTGAAACAGTCGTTGGACTACGGATGGAGGGAGAGAATCCCCGGCATGAGAGAATATGCGGTGTTGCCACATCGCAAGGACGGTAGAGGATGAGCACCATGCTCTGCAAGAGTGTCCGGCATATACGCATATCCAGAGCAACACACATCGATCTTAGATGCTCGAGGCACCGGCGCATCAATTGCTAGCATCGCCAATGGTTGCACGTCTCGCATCCTACATTTTGCAAGTCTCTACCGTCGGAGAATCCCTTACGGGACAAAGGGATCGAGAGCCTACTACCAGTGTTTTTCCTCCCATGTGGGGGTTTTTTCATCCCAGTAGTAGGGACACATTGTATAGTAGCATTTGTCTTTTGGTGTGGTTTTATCTGCTTTGTGTACTGCATGTACCGTCTCATAGGTCAAGTTTGGCCTCCGCGGACGTTAAAATATACTTCCTTCCTTCCTTCCTTCCTATTATTGTCTCACAAGGTAATCTGGCCCTTCCTCTGTATTTTTTTATCCCTTTTTTTTGGTATTTTCTCTTGCAAATGTTTAAATGAAACCACTGTGTCACTGTTACAGAATATTGAAAATACAGAATGATTAAATATGTTCCCATTTCTATGTTAATGCTTCCTTTCTAACATTATCTCTTTGTTATATCTTATTGTTTGCTTTCTTAAATTCTTACCTCAAATAATTTTTTCATTTCAAACTTATTCTTATCTAAATTGATATGGTTATCATATGTACTTGATTGCTTCTAATTATTTTTTTTGATATTATAGGTTTAGTTTGCTTTCAAGGTAGTTATACGTATTATTAAAGATGGCAAGAAAACAAGCAAGCCTCTTTGCGATGCCCGGATTTATAAGACCGGAATTAGCAAGTTCTTCAAGCACAAGTAAAGCTTTTGACAATGAATTTGAAGAGCATACAAAAGAGCTAGCAGGAGAGATGTCAAGAGTAAACCAAGCAAAAAGAAAATTCCAAGAAGATTGGTTGGAAAAATTTCGTTGGTTGGAAGAAGACCTTGAACAAGGTCTTCTTTGGTGTACTTATTGTAAGAAAGATCGTCATTCCAAGAGTCTATTTGGCACAACGGGTGCCAAGAATTTCAAGACTTCGGCCCTTGAAGATCATGCAAAGAGCCAAGCACATAGAGAAGCTATTCTTCTTATGGACCAAGAGAAGGATGGGCTCGAACGATGCACGCAAAAAAAGAAGGCTAATGTGGAGGCTTCAATTGAGAAGATATTTAAGTGCGCTTATTTTATAGCGAAAGAGGACATGGCTTTCATGAAACTAGCAAACCTTTTGGAGCTTTTGAGGGAATGTGGAGTGGAAGACCTTCCTACCATGTATAATGATAATAAGGCATGTGCAAGCTTCGTGTTTCATATGAGTAGGGCCATTGAATTTGAGATATATGCACGCTTGAAAAAGAGCCCATGGTTTGGAATAATGGTTGATGAATCGACCGACATAAGTGTGACAAAGAATATGATTCTTTATGCCACTTTCATGGAAGGAAGGCGCGTGTGTACTTGCTATCTAGGCATTGTTGTTGTGAAAGATAGTGATGCAAGGTCAATTACCGAGCGCATATTGGAAATATTGGAGGAATGGGACTTGGATGTGAAGAAAATGATGGGATTTGGGAGTGATGGTGCATCCGTCATGGTGGGCACAAATACGAGAGTTGCAACGCGATTGAAAGCGCTTAATCCATATATGACTACCCTTCATTGTTGTGCACATCGAACAAATTTATGTGTGCAAGAGGTTTGTAAGAAGCCCGCAATAAAGACCACATGCAAGTTTATTGATGAGATTGTGAATCAAGTGGCCGGTTTCTTCCATAGGAGTACCATTCGCCAAGGTGTTTTTGAAAAAATGCAAGAGGCAAGGTGTCTTAGGTATTGTGAAGACACGTTGGTTGAGTAGGCATGGCGCCATTGCAAGGCTTTGCGATATTTATGAACCATTGATGGAGACCTTACGAGTTCAAAGTGATGGTAAGACAATTTACTTGAGCTTGAAAAGTTTTAAAATCGTTTACATTCTTCATTTTCTTGGTGGTATTCTTAAGATCACAAGTGACTTGAGTTGTGAATTTCAAAAAGAGTATGTTGACATTACCACGATAGCAAGTTTATGTAGAGGCAAAGTTATGGAGATTGAGGAAGACTTTTTACATGCGGGAATAGATTTGAATGGCTTCCAAAGAGATAGTAAGAATTATCCCATCATCCCGGATTATGGTACTGAAAAAGGGTACCTTGCTACCTTAAGGTCGTCCGTAAAGGGGAATATGTATAGGAGCATTGAAATGGATAGAAGCATTGATGGAGAAGATCTTGATGCCGCTATTTTATTCCAAAAGGCATTTGCTAATGCCTTGATTGGTTGCTTGAGAGAGAGACTCCAAGATCAAGTAACTCTATCGTCTATGAAGGTGTTGTCTCCATGTAACATGCCCATTGGGGGACCACGTAAAAGTCTAGGGTTGGAGGAGATAAAGGCACTTGGTGAGTTCTATGGGAATGGAAAAAAGGTGAATTCAAAAGAATTTGCTCCCATTGTTGATAAAGCTTCCTTGATCATTGAGTTTGGGATTTATAAAAGGCAAGCTACTACGGAATGGCTTGGTAGAGGCTTCTTGGACATATGGGGTATGATCCGTTGCAATGAGACTTGGAAACAAAAGTTTCCCGAGCTATTAAAAATTGGAAATTGGCCTTATTCAATGTTCAAGTACGGCTACTTGTGAAAGAGGTTTTAGCCGCATGAAATGCATCAAAAACAAGTTTAGAAATAGGCTACAAAGAGATGGCCTTGATGCATTGCTTCGGATTTCAATAGAGGGCCCCAAGTTAGGGGACTTTGACTTTGGAGAAAGTATTAACTTGTGGCGGAATAGCGCGCAATATCGCCAAATCTTTACGGGATGCCCACTTGAGAAGCGCGAGAGGAGATTTCAAGAAGACAACATGCTTATTGAAGAGGTAGGTGAAGACTTATCGTGAACTTGTTTTGATGAGACAAAGTTTTTTAACTTGACATTGTGATCTTGCTTAAGTTCTTATTCTATTAACTCTAAAACATTATGATATGATATGCGGATTTTATCTATGTTGCTATGTGAGGCACACTTTTTGAACTTCATATCCTGATTTTGTGTAAGTCGTTAGCGTTATAATGAGAGTCTACTTCTGTTATTATTTATATGGCAAATTCTCAATGTAGCATTTTAATATGGTTTTGATGTGATATTGTAGCTATTTGAGTACTTGGTGAATAGTGGCAATGAATTGATTGTAGTATACTTTAATTTTTTTTTTGTCTTAGGAAAATGGGATCCGGTTATGCATTTTGTTTTGCGGGAACGATCCGATTCAAAAATTATAATTTCCGATTGAATGAGAAAACTACAGGAAATTTTCCGATAGAAGGAAAAAGGTTTCCCCAACGCTAAACATAGTTATTTAAGGTGTAATTTCCGTTAGCTCGAAATTTCGCACGAAATTTCAAAATGACGCGGGCGGATCCACGAGCCGGCAAGGCAAAATTTTGAAATTTCAAGCTCGGCCGAAATTTATCGCCGAAAAAAATGCGACAACGAAATTTTGTCTTTTTCTTACTTTTCAGGCAAATATTCGACAGGGAATGTTTGGTATGAGGTTAGAAGGGGACGGCGAGGGGGCGGAGGCAAAGGGGGAGGGCGATGGGGACATAGTCCATTTGAATCACTGTATTTTTGGGTTGCCCCTAGGGGGGCAAACCCTCGTTTATGTGGGTATGTGGGCATATTCAAGTATATCTTTGGCATATACCTAGCATATCTTGATGGATTTGTTAAAAACCGGCCGCCTTTGTAAATGCTTTCGGTTAAACCGTTACGGATGGCGCATGTTCTAACCGGGTAACTAGCAGCTCCATTTGATGAACATCTCGGTTCGACCCTGAAATTTGCCGCTGTAGGCGGGCGATGGCACCGACTGGTCCGGCCCGATGTAGCGAGGCTTTACGTTTTCGTTTTTCTGCGGTGTATGAGAAGCAAGAGTCTGCTTTAGGAAATTTTGCACTGGAGGCCAACCCACTACCGGTGGGCATTTTCCTCATTCTTGCCCTGGCTTCCTTTGAAGAAAGAATTTTTAGGCTGCTCTGCATTTGATCGCCAGCCTGCTGGAACTTGTTTGGAGTTACTCTATGGATACATGGGCGGGATAAGGAGATTAACACCCTTTTGTTCAGACCTCATTCCGCCTGGTTTTGGTACTTTATAGCTTTCTGCTGGATTTGAGAGTGACGGCAAGGGGTCTGTAATCCACGGTGATGCATGATCTTTTAACAACGATTTGCCAAGGGTTAAGAGTACTCTCCAAATGGAAGGCTTCGAGCGGACATCTGGGGTAGTAAATGTTTTCTTATATTTTGGTTTTCACTTGGACCTTTTCACAGTTTCAGAGAATATTGGCTACATAGGCAGCATCAATCAGGTGCATGAGGTAAATTCTTGAGTAGATTATTAAGATGTGCTTTCCATAAATAATGGCGTAGATGCTATCGAAATGCTTATGCCTCCAGTATGCTTGCTTGAGTGAGGTGAAGACTTTATCCCCTAAATAGTACTGAAGAAGACCAAGATCAGTAATCCCCGACCTTAACCTTCAGCGTTTTTTGATAGCTGTAACAAGTTAATAGCATCCATTATTAGAATCATATCACGGGCATAAAGTACAAGTTTGGTTCCTGGTCTTATGCTAGAGGCTTCTGTTGATCTTGTTTCATTAATCGAGACGTTTGAGACTCTGGGCTATGTCTCTTTCTTGTTTGGTCACCTACATAACTTTCCTATCTATGTTGTCATGTCAGGGCTTTAGTCAAATGTGGTTCTAACATTCCCTTCATTAAAAAACAAAAACATTAGCTCCACAGTTAAACAGAACTTTGGAAGAATGAGGAAAAGGATTTTTTCTGCTTGTGGCCTGCAAAACCAACCTCCAGGGATTAGTCAAGATTGAATTTCTCTTTTATGAAATTTGTGCTAAGCATAGCCTAATCATTTTTACTTTTCTGTGTAATATCTAGCAATATGGAGCTCTGACATCTACTCCTCTGCCTTTTACAGACACACGCATTCATTGACAAGCTATACTGCTAACAAACTTGATTCTCTTAGACACTCAAATGGAGCTCGTGTATGTGTTCTCTACGGGAATCATAATGTACGTGACCTCTGGTTGACCTGTTCTAATACATTCATAAAAGTTATTGCTGGCCTTGAAACAAATTTTATATTATGTTAGGAATAAGAGATTCAAAGATTCAAAAGCTTGAAAGTCGTTGTTGGTGCCAAAAACATGATAATGCATCAGTGGCTAAATACAACCATGTCTATGTTGTAAAATTTTAGGCAAGATGTCTGCATTTGGATATTTTGAGAAGTACGTAACAAGAACTGACAGAAAGACAAAGACTATACTACCCATGAGCAGAATAGCTGCCATGTTAACGAGCTTGTGGTCTCATAAATTCCAACTCATATCTGAAGCACGCATTATTGTTAGATATTCATCCACGGACAAGTTTGGGAATTTTTGCAAATTCCCTTGAAGACATGCAATCTTGCTGCTGCCTGAAAGCAGGTCATTCATGTTCCATTGTTCACTTCCTAAGGCAACTCAATGCTATGATCTTGGATAATTGGTTTGGATAAAGTTGGTTGGAGCTTTCAAAAAGTCAAGTCCAGTCAGTTCTGTGATCTGGATATTGAGAGCCGTTTTGACTCTTCTTTTCTCTTCCTCAAGGGTGGCAGAGATAGTGGCTTTAACATCATTGATTTCTATGTTTGTTTCTGCGTTTTAACTTTTCTCAACCATCTGTTGCTTTCTTCACAACCGTCTTCAACTGCTCAACTTTTTGCAATTTGAGTTGGTTGAACCTTCATATTGGTAATCTCCTCCTCTTGTTGTCTTTAAGGTTCACCTTCTCTGTTTCTAAAGCATGTAATCCAGCAATCCATTGAGGTCCTTTCTAGAATTTGAATCATGCCATCCGGGCCAATAGTTGGTGAGTAAGGGGTTCCTAAGGAGCCTAAAGGAGAGTAAGAGGAGAAAGCTAATGGGGGCATGCGTCAGAATCAAAAGGCACAAGTTGGCTGGGTCCGATTAGCCATTGGTCGAGTCAAAATTGATGTTGATCGACAAAGGGTAGCTAATGGCAAAAAGAAGGATGTTGGCATCAGCAATTTGACCAATAATATCATTGGTCGTCACAGCGATGGGCCCGTTGATACCATCACTACTGATGCTCCACATAAAATTGTCAAATGCAAGTCCTTTCTAAAGGGTGATGGTGTAGATCGCACTTGGGGCTTAAATTGGGATCGTATCTGTTGTACACTTTACTAAGAAGCGTGTAAAAATATATTCTTCTTTACTTTATTGTAGTAGAATAACTTACTCAATATTACACATCATCTGCATTTTTGGCTCCTGCCCTAAAGAATGTGAATTATGAGAACTAAAAGGTGGTGCAAATTTGCGAAGTAATTGTTTGTCTAAGGGCACTGTTCATTGCAGATGAGTTGGACACCACAAAGTAATTCTGACATTCTAATATGGACAGTTATCGCCACGATTGAGTAAAGCGAGCTATCATTATGTGCCGGCCATAAGTGAACTGGATACCAAGAAGAAAGACACAATGAACCTTCCCCACATATGGTTTTCACAGTCATTGTTGGACTGTACACTAAGAATATTGTTGCATTTTTCCTGTTTACTTCCCTTTCTGGATTGTTCGATTGATTTAAGCTGGTTCAATCTTATCTCCTCTTTTGCTTATTACCTAGGCTGTTGGTGATCAAGGACCAATCCTTACATTCAATCTGAAATCTGCTGATGGGTCATGGATAGGTTATCGCGAAGTTGAGCAGCTGGCTTCGTTGCATGGAATTGATCTTCGGGCCAGTCCTATTCCTTCAGCTGTTCAATGAAGGTTGCAGCTGCATAGTCCTACAAATAGTTCATGTTCTCTATAGTTCATAATTGATGATTCACCCTTGTAATGCAGGGGGGTTGCTTTTGCAACCCAGGTGCTTGTGCAAAATATTTAGATTTGTCCATCAGAGAGCTGCAATTAAACTTTGAGGTGTGTTTCTCAGTCGAAACTTGGGTGTGGAGAATGTAGAAATCTTTTTTTCATTATTTCTAATAGGAAGGCCATGTGTGCTGGGATGATCGTGACATTATTCATGGCAAGCCCTCAGGAGCAGTACGGGTGTCGCTTGGCTATATGTCTACATTTGAGGACTGCCAGGTACTTTCACGTTCTTCTTCTTCTTTCCAAGGATGGGCATCCCTGCTCGGAGAAGTAAATTGTTATTCTAGATAGGATATGCAAAAGGGTAATTGTGTACAAATTAAAGTTTCTTATCAGTACCTCACCTGGCCTGAGCCACCACATGTCATTAAGAAAATAACAATAGAAAGAGATAATATATACAGCTCGTGTCTAACCCAACTAAATATCAAAAATTTTAGTTGCATTGATTCTAATAATGATGCAATTGCGCTTGTTGTTTGCAGGCACTTTTCCATTTCCTGAAATCCTTTTTTGCAGACGAGGTGAATTTCCATCAACTGAATACAAGAGGTGACCCACCCCAACCCCTCCAATTAAATGGGGTCCTCGTTATAGCATATTAGAATTGTCATGTGCGTGAAAAAGGTTCACATACATGAAACAGTGATGTGCATGCCTTCATTCAAGGGGAGATTGGCCCCTAGCTGGGCTGAAAACGTCATTTATGACTAGGTTCAGGCATGGCACAGTGTTTTCATATGGTGTGCTATAGAGACTAGTATCTGAAGGAATATTCTTTTTGTCCTTTTCTTTGTTAACTAGACAGTTAGTTACAAGACTTGTCCCATAAACATATCCAGTCCCTCTGTTGTTAGGACATTCTTTTAACTGCTGATCTTTTCTAGGTCTCCATCACACTAGACTATTGTATTAAGACCATTCTTATCGCGTAGATATGGAAGAGCCAGAAAATGACTGTAAAATCTCTACAACTGAAGGATGAGCTGGTTATGTCATTACTGGAAGACAGACAGGAGAGGGAAATCGAAAGCATTTTTTTATGTGGTGAAAGGTTCTTCCTCTTCAGTACCCTTTTGACAATACGTGAATTAGCAAAATTGATGTCTTTTCAGTTTTCTGGCATGCGGGTCCCTTAAAAGGCATGATGGAATTTATTAATATTTTCAATGCAGGACAAAGGGAAGAAGTTCGAAGGCTTATATATCAGATTGGCTTACTAAGGCCTTAAATTTGCCATGCCACCTTGTTAGAAGGGAAACTGCAAGTCGTCAGATACGCAGAGGAAAAGGACAGCCACAATGTCATGGTAGAACGCATGAGGGAAAAGATGAATTGAGCTTCGCTAACGAAGGGCAATACTTACTGGTTTCAAAATCAAGCATCCAAGATCTCAATGAGCGACTACAATCGTCCTGTATGTTCCACATGCACCCCATATTTCCTTTTATTTCAGAAGAATAATACGGTGTTATTTTCTAGATGGCAAGGCCATGAATTGCGAGGTGGATCCATTCCAGTTCCGTCCAAACCTTATTGTATCTGGTTGCAGCCCATATGAAGAGGACGCATGGGAAGCTTTAACTATATGTGAGAACAAATTCGTGGTATGCTATACGTTGAGCTGATATTTGGAAGTCTGTGCATGTGTGTTCTTAAGCTAAAATTAGCATTTTGTAGGTCTTTGGTTGTCGATGATCAATATTGATTGGCGGTGACGGTTGCCCACATCCAAAATCGGAACCCCGTGATGCACAAGCAAAACACTTATTCGTGGCCTTCCATGAAAAAAGAGGTATGAGATGTTGTTGAGAAAACCATACATCTTAGGGAAACAACAAAACGCAAGGTTTGAAAGGAATGGAGTATGAGATAGCATACAAAGCTATCTAATCGCTCATGGAATAGATGGGAAACTTAGGATTGGAAGTGTTGAATAATTAATATTTACTGTATGCGAATGTTCTTCATTTGTTCTTTCTATCTTCTCGAGAAGATCATTTGAAGGTGTAATATAAGCTCATGTTGACTTCTTATGTTCGAATGTAAAAAGGTCGAGTTCGAATCCTTACCTTCATTTGAGTTGTCTACAAGGTTCTCGGTCAAAATGCAGGTAAAGCGACCATGAAACACACCCGGATACAAGAGAAATGTTTTCCACCTTTTCAAACCGAAATTCTTCCGGGCTACATTTAATTTGGAGTTCACCGATGCAAATCGATCGATTTGCATTCATGTGGAAGATGCCCGATGGAAATCTCTATGGTTAGGGTATTGATTAAGTGTTTTATATCATATACAAGTCACTTCCATAGTATATCCAACTTTGATAAAGATCAAAAAAAGTAAAAGTTCTCGCCCTTCCATTTTGTGTGTCACCCTTTTGATGCCAAGCACATCTTTTTAATCCTTTGTCCATGTGATCGTGTACCTTAAGCGATGTGCCCAAACACCGATCTTTGGCTGAACCAACAAAACTCAAAATGTGGGAGAGTTTCGGGCATTTCGGGGTATGCATGCATGAAACATTATATTATGAGGCTAAGATGAGAAAAAATGACGTGCGCCATTTTTCTTGATTTTTTTGTCCTTTTCCCAGAATTTTCTGTTCAAACCCCCTTCTTGGCAATTTTCCCTTCGAACTCTCTGATTTTTGCTTGAATTGGATCGAATTTGAAGGACATCTGCTGGCTGCCCCTGTAGAGGGCCAGCATCAACACATTCCTCACGATCTGAGCTTTTGATGGATGTTAAAATTTTCACAATTCTCAAGCATGGACCGAGATTTACCTGTGGTTTTCTATCAGGATCATCCTCAGAATTATGGGACTCTTTAGTAACCAACACCTTCTTTCCAGATTCCTTATTTCGGCAAGAGTATACCTTTGTTCCTAGTTGCGTTGATTTTGAAACAGAGATGCTTAATTCTTGGTTGGAGGAATTTTTAGGTGACAGCAAGGTTTCAGCAACAGGAATTTTCAGAGTCAATTGTGATTGGGCGGAAGAAAAAATCATTGTGAAGGTTTTCTCAGAGAATTAGGAAAAGTGTGATAGTGCTGTCTTTAGATTACATCAATTGAATGGTTTTGTTGCAAAGAATCACGCATCGAACAATCTTGGCTTCTGGGATGGCAATCCGATCTCTCTTAGCTAATTATGGTTCTCTCTAGTGGTCTCTTTTTCTGTCTGGCTTTTTTCCCCCTTTTTTCGTCATTCAATTTCGTTCAATTGCTTTTGTTGTATCACCCTGACCTTTGTGATGGCTTTTAATTTCACGGAAAACCCTAAAAATTTAGCTTTTCTTCACTCTTTCGCCAATCTTTCCGCCCAAGAACGAGCCTCTGTCCTTCAAAATTTAAACTCCTTTCAAGAGAAGCCTCAGGACACCATCCTCTTCGGGAATTTTGAAAATTTGCTTCCAGTCGACTCTGCAATGGATCCAATTTCGCATAAAGTCCCGTTCTGGGATAATTTGTCTGCCGATCCTGATCATAGGGGTACTCAACACCCTCTCGACCCAATCACTCAAGTTCCCCGACCTTATGGAGTTTCAAGACGACACCAAGAAATACAGTCGGATGAAGAATTGGATGGTAGACTGCAAAGAACAAGACACCCCTATCTTCGTGAAAGAAAAATGAGACTCTATGATGGTATTTCTCTCAATCTTCCGATTGTTCATTCTAAAATTGATGCCTTGTCTCAATGTGCTGTCATAGTTAAGATCCAAAAATGTGGTATTAAGCTTGATAAATTATGGGGATTTCTGCTTAACCTAAACAAAGGGATCATAATCCAGGCTGTCTACTGGCTCAACTTCCCTTATATCATGATCGAATGTGGGAATGCTAGATCAGCAAACTTCTTTCTTAATTATGGTCCCTTGACTTTTGAGACCTCACAGTTAACCTTCCTAAAATGGCATCCGAAACTTGATATGGACCAGATGAATAATCTTTGTATTGCTTCCACATCCCTTTTCGGTCTCAATCCTATATATTGGGATGAAGAGTGCTTCAAGCTTCTCTTTAATTCAATTGGCACCTACATCTCTACTGAATACTCCCCTTCCAGACCTCCAAGAGCCTTTGTCCAATTAGACCTGTCCAAAGATATTCCTCTTTCAATTCCTTTTAAAGATGCCTTTGGTGTAGAATCATCATTAGCCCTTAGATGGTCGGGATTGCCTTCTCAATGCCAAAAATGTTTCCAAAGACATTTCTGGTACTCAGAGTGTAAGTCTTCTGCAGAACTTCAGCAAGATGGCAGATTGAATGTGAAAGCTGGTGAGAAAACTGGGGATCTCCCTCTTCATATTGGAGGTAAAGTAAATGAAAAGTCATCCAATGGGGATGTTACTCGAGAGAAAAAACATCAAGGATTTGGAAACATTTGAAGTTGCGAAAAACGATAATTTCAAATGGACAAAAGTGAATGGCGATTCTGAGGAGGATTCGTAAACGACAAGCAGAAGGGAACAACTCAAATCCAAAGAAAAAAGTCTTGAAGACAACTCCTTCTCATACAAGAGAAGTAATGGAATTACAATTGGGGAACCAAAACTTCTGGTCAAGGGGGTCATGCCTGAAAAAGCTAAACAGGCCACTCATGACCTATGTTTGACATTGACCAACATCATCAAGGATGCCAAAAGTCTAGAGAAGGGTCAATGTTCCTACAGTCTAATGGACTTCCCCATCAAAAACATAGGCAAAGATGGGTCATTAACTATGAAATCTCAAGGCAAAGTTAAGCAAAAGATGAATCCTACTTCAAGGATTTTCACGGACTTCTTCCACTCATTGAAACAAGTCTGTCCCTTCCAAAAGTACCTTCTAATGTGCCTACTAATGGTTTGGGTATGGACTTGACTAAACCCTCAGCTCAAACCAATGATGTGATCTACATGGATGATCAGCAACATCAAGAAAATCAGCAACATCAAGTTAAGCGGTGTTCAACAACAAACCGATCAAAATGATCCGTGATATCGACCGCCAAAACCCTTTTCGTGTATTATCCGACCTAAACAATAATCTAGATGTAGATATAGATAAGAGCAGAGAATGCTTGTTCTCAAAAGCCATTCCACCTTCACATCCTTCTGAAACTGCCATAGCATATGACTCTATTTCACTCACTCCTCCCATTCAGACCCCTCTCCCATCATTAATTGATCGGACTCACCAATTGTGGAAGAGCCTTTCAGTCCTCCAAGAATATCTAGTAAGGTGGCTGATCAGCTAGCTTCCTTGCAAATGCAAATGGTTCAGGACACAACAGATCAAGGTCTCTCTAAAGATACTGAGCTTAATGAGATAGCTTCTTCTGACTTTGTTCCTGAGACTCCAGAGGATAAACAAAAGCAAATGGAGCTTCAAGAAAATTCAAGGCAAGTACTAGATTCTATTTTATTAAATACTCTTGATAATAACTCTATGTTTCACTTTTATCCTGGTGGTTGCTCTGACTATAGTGATTGTGAAGATTATGTAAAGGATAAAGAAAACTGGAGTAAGGAGGACTATCTTATTGATAGCACAGTTAGGCCAGATTATTTTTTTTGATATTATAGGTTTAGTTTGCTTTCAAGGTAGTTATACGTATTATTAAAGATGGCAAGAAAACAAGCAAGCCTCTTTGCGATGCCCGGATTTATAAGACCGGAATTAGCAAGTTCTTCAAGCACAAGTAAAGCTTTTGACAATGAATTTGAAGAGCATACAAAAGAGCTAGCAGGAGAGATGTCAAGAGTAAACCAAGCAAAAAGAAAATTCCAAGAAGATTGGTTGGAAAAATTTCGTTGGTTGGAAGAAGACCTTGAACAAGGTCTTCTTTGGTGTACTTATTGTAAGAAAGATCGTCATTCCAAGAGTCTATTTGGCACAACGGGTGCCAAGAATTTCAAGACTTCGCCCTTGAAGATCATGCAAAGAGCCAAGCACATAGAGAAGCTATTCTTCTTATGGACCAAGAGAAGGATGGGGCTCGAACGATGCACGCAAAAAAAGAAGGCTAATGTGGAGGCTTCAATTGAGAAGATATTTAAGTGCGCTTATTTTATAGCGAAAGAGGACATGGCTTTCATGAAACTAGCAAACCTTTTGGAGCTTTTGAGGGAATGTGGAGTGGAAGACCTTCCTACCATGTATAATGATAATAAGGCATGTGCAAGCTTCGTGTTTCATATGAGTAGGGCCATTGAATTTGAGATATATGCACGCTTGAAAAAGAGCCCATGGTTTGGAATAATGGTTGATGAATCGACCGACATAAGTGTGACAAAGAATATGATTCTTTATGCCACTTTCATGGAAGGAAGGCGCGTGTGTACTTGCTATCTAGGCATTGTTGTTGTGAAAGATAGTGATGCAAGGTCAATTACCGAGCGCATATTGGAAATATTGGAGGAATGGGACTTGGATGTGAAGAAAATGATGGGATTTGGGAGTGATGGTGCATCTGTCATGGTGGGCACAAATACGGGAGTTGCAACGCGATTGAAAGCGCTTAATCCATATATGACTACCCTTCATTGTTGTGCACATCGAACAAATTTATGTATTCAAGAGGTTTGTAAGAAGCCTGCAATAAAGCCCACATGCAAGTTTATTGATGAGATTGTGAATCAAGTGGCCGGCTTCTTCCGTAGTGGCACCATTCGCCAAGGTTGGATTGCTCTTATTTGCGTGTCTTAGGTATTGTGAAAACATGTTGGTTGAGAAGACATGGTGCCATTGCAAGGTTTTGCAATGTTTATGAACCGTTGATGGAGACCTTATGAGTTCAAAGTGATGGTAAGACAATTTACTTGAGCTTGAATTTTTTTAAAAATATTTACATTCTTCATTTTCTTGGTGATATCCTTAAGATCACAAGTGACTTGAGTTGTGAATTTCAAAAAGAGTATGCTGATATTACCACGATAGCAAGTTTATGAAAAGGCAAAATTATGGAAATTGAGGAAGACTTTTTACATGAAAGAATAGATTTGAATGGCTTGCAAAGAGATAGTAAGAATTATCCCATCATCCTGGATTATGGTAATGAAAAAGGATACCTTGCTACCTTAAGGTCGTCCATAAAGGGGAATATGTATAAGAGCATTGAAAAGGATAGAAGTGTTGATGGAGAAGATCTTGATGCTGGTATTCTATTCCAAAAGGCATTTGCTAATGCCTTGATTGATTGCTTTTGAGAGATAGGCTCCAAGATCAAGTCACTCTCTCGTCTATGAAGGTGGTGTCTCCATGTAACATGCCCACTGGGGGACCACGTAAAGGTATAGGGTTGGAGGAGATAGAGGCACTTGGTGAGTTCTATGGGAATGGAAAAAGGGTGAATTCAAAAAGTTTGCTCCTATTGTTAATAAAGCTTCCTTAATGGAATGGCTTGGTAGAGGCTTCTTGGATATATGGAGTATGATCCGTTGCAATGAGACTTGGAAACAAAAGTTTCCCGAGCTATTAAAAATTGCGGAAATTGGCCTTATTCAATGTTCAAGTACGGCTACTTGTGAAAGAGGTTTTAGCCGCATGAAATGCATCAAAAACAAGTTTAGAAATAGGCTACAAAGAGATGGCCTTGATGCATTGCTTCGGATTTCAATAGAGGCCCCAAGTTAGGGGACTTTGACTTTGGAGAAAGTATTAACTTGTGGCGGAATAGCGCGCAATATCGCCAAATCTTTACGGGATGCCCACTTGAGAAGCGCGAGAGGAGATTTCAAGAAGACAACATGCTTATTGAAGAGGTAGGTGAAGACTTATCGTGAACTTGTTTTGATGAGACAAAGTTTTTTAACTTGACATTGTGATCTTGCTTAAGTTCTTATTCTATTAACTCTAAAACATTATGATATGATATGCGGATTTTATCTATGTTGCTATGTGAGGCACACTTTTTTGAACTTCATATCCTGATTTTGTGTAAGTCGTTAGCGTTATAATGAGAGTCTACTTCTGTTATTATTTATATGGCAAATTCTCAATGTAGCATTTTAATATGGTTTTGATGTGATATTGTAGCTATTTGAGTACTTGGTGAATAGTGGCAATGAATTGATTGTAGTATACTTTAATTTTCTTTTTTTGTCTTAGGAAAATGGGATCCGGTTATGCATTTTGTTTGCAGGAACGATCCGATTCAAAATTATAATTTCCGATTGAATGAGAAAACTACAGGAAATTTTCCGATAGAAGGAAAAAGGTTTCCCCAACGCTAAACATAGTTATTTAAGGTGTAATTTCCGTTAGCTCGAAATTTCAGACGAAATTTCAAAATGACGTGGCGGATCCACGAGCGGCAAGGCAAAATTTTTGAAATTTCAAGCTCGTCGAAATTTATCGACGAAAAAAAATGCGACACTGAAATTTTGTCTTTTTCTTACTTTTCCGGCAAATATTCGACAGGAATGTTGGCGGCGCAGGTTAGAAGGGGACGGCAGGGGCCGACGGAGGCAAGGGACAGTAGGGGACATAGTCCATTTGAATCACTGTATTTTTGGGTTGCCCCTAGGGGGGCAAACCCTCGTTTATGTGGGTATGTGGGCATATTCAAGTATATGCTGGCATATACCTAGCATATGCTGATGACTGTTAAAAACTGGCTGCCGCCTGTAAATGCTCGGTCAGCTTCGTTCTGGATGGCGCATGTTCTAACCGGGTAACTGGCAGCTCCATTTGATGAACATCTCGGTTCGACCCCTGAGCAGCTGCCAGAACTGGCGATGGCACCGGACTGGTCTGAACTGATGTAGCAGGCTTTCTGTTTCGTTTTTCTGCGGTGTATGAGAAGCAAGAGTCTGCTTTAGGAAATTTTGCACTGGAGGCCAACCCACTACCGGTGGGCATTTTCCTCATTCTTGCCCTGGCTTCCTTTGAAGAAAGAATTTTTAGGCTGCTCTGCATTTGATCGCCAGCCTGCTGGAACTTGTTTGGAGTTACTCTATGGATACATGGGCGGGATAAGGAGATTAACACCCTTTTGTTCAGACCTCATTCCGCCTGGTTTTGGTACTTTATAGCTTTCTGCTGGATTTGAGAGTGACGGCAAGGGGTCTGTAATCCACGGTGATGCATGATCTTTTAACAACGATTTGCCAAGGGTTAAGAGTACTCTCCAAATGGAAGGCTTCGAGCGGACATCTGGGGTAGTAAATGTTTTCTTATATTTTGGTTTTCACTTGGACCTTTTCACAGTTTCAGAGAATATTGGCTACATAGGCAGCATCAATCAGGTGCATGAGGTAAATTCTTGAGTAGATTATTAAGATGTGCTTTCCATAAATAATGGCGTAGATGCTATCGAAATGCTTATGCCTCCAGTATGCTTGCTTGAGTGAGGTGAAGACTTTATCCCCTAAATAGTACTGAAGAAGACCAAGATCAGTAATCCCCGGCTTTAACCTTTAACGTTTTTTGATAGCTGTAACAAGTTAATAGCATCCATTATTAGAATCATATCACGGGCATAAAGTACAAGTTTGATTCCTGGTCTTATGCTAGAGGCTTCTGTTGATCTTGTTTCTTCAATCGAGACGTTTGAGACTGTGGGCTATGTCTCTTTCTTGTTTGGTCACCTACATAACTCTCCTATCTATGTTGTCATGTCAGGGCTTTAGTCAAATGTGCTTCCAACATTCCCTTCATTAAAAAACAAAAACATTAGCTCCACAGTTAAACAGAACTTTGGAAGAATGAGGAAAAGGATTTTTTCTGCTTGTGGCCTGCAAAACCAACCTCCAGGGATTAGTCAAGGTTGAATTTCTCTTTTGTGAAATTTGTGCTAAGCATAGCCTAATTATTTTTATTTTTCTGGGTAATATCTAGCAATATGGAGCTCTAACATCTACTCCCCTGCCTTTTACAGACACACGCATTCATTGACAAGCTATACTGCTAACAAACTTGATTCTCTTAGACACTCAAATGGAGCTCGTGTATGTGTTCTCTACAGGAATCATAATGTATGTGACTTCTGGTTGACCTGTTCTAATACATGCATAAAAGTTATTGCTGGCCTTGAAACAAATTATATATTATATTAGGAATAAGAGATTCAAAGATTCAAAAGCTTGAAAGTCGTTGTTGGTGCCAAAAACATGATAATGCATCAGTGGCTAAATACAACCATGTCTATGTTGTAAAATTTTAGGCAAGATGTCTGCATTTGGATATTTTGAGAAGTACGTAACAAGAACTGACAGAAAGACAAAGACTATACTACCCATGAGCAGAATAGCTGCCATGTTAACGAGCTTGTGGTCTCATAAATTCCAACTCATATCTGAAGCACGCATTATTGTTAGATATTCATCCACGGACAAGTTTGGGAATTTTTGCAAATTCCCTTGAAGACATGCAATCTTCTTTGAAACGAAAGGAGTCATTCATGTTCCATTGTTCACTTTCTAAGGTAACTCAATGCTATGATCTTGGATAATTGGTTTGGATAAAGTTGGTTGGAGCTTTCAAAAAGTCATCTAAGTCCAGTCAGTTCTGTGATCTGAATATTGAGAGCCGTTTTGGCTCTTCTTTTCTCTTCCTCAAGGGTGGCAGAGATAGTGGCTTTAACATCATTGATTTCTATGTTTGTTTCTGCTTTTTAACTTTTCTCAACCATCTGTTGCTTTCTACACAACCGTCTTCAACTGCTCAACTTTTTGCAATTTGAGTTGGTTGAACCTTCATATTGGTAATCTCCTCCTCCTAGTCTGCCACTGTTGTCTTTAAGGTTCGCCTTCTCTGTTTCTAAAACATGTAACCTGTCCAGCAATCCATTGAGGTCTAGAATTTGAATCATGCCATTTGGGCCAATAGTTGGTGAGTAAGGGGTTCCTAAGGAGCCTAAAGGAGAGTAACAGGAGAAAGCTGATGGGGGCATGCGTCAGAATCAAAAGGCACAAGTTGGCTGGGTCCGATCAGCCATTAGTCGAGCCAAAATCGATGTTGATTGACAAAGGGTAGCTAATGGAAAAAAGAAGGATGTTGGCATCAACAATTTGATCAATAATATCATTGGTCGTCACAGCGATGGGCCCGTTGATACCATCACTACTGATGCTCAACATAAAATTGTCAAATGCAAGTCCTTTCTAAAGGGTGATGGTGCAGATCGCACTTGGGGCTTAAATTGGGACCGTATCTGTTGTACACTTTACTAAGAAGCGTGTAAAAGTATATCCTTCTTCACTTTATTGTATTAGAATAACTTACTCAATATTACAAATCATCTTCAATTTTGGCTCCTGCCCTAAAGAATGTGAATTATGAGAACTAAAAGGTTGACAAATTTGTGAAGTAATTGTTTGTGTAAGGGCACTGTTCATTGCAGATGAGTTGGACACCACAAAGTAATTCTGACATCCTAATATGGACAGTTATCACTACCATTGAGTAAAGCGAGCTATCATTATGTGCTGGCCATAAGTGAACTGGATACCAAGAAGAAAGACACAATGAACCTTCCCCACATATGGTTTTTATAGTCATTGTTGCATTTTTCCTGTTTACTTCCCTTTCTGGATTGTTCGATTGATTTAGGCTGGTTCAATCTTATCTCCTCTTTTGCTTATTACCTAGGCTGTCGGTGATCAAGGACCAATCCTTACATTCAATCTGAAATCTGCTGATGGGTCATGGATAGGTTATCGCGAAGTTGAGCAGCTGGCTTCGTTGCATGGAATTGATCTTCGGGTCAGTCCTATTCCTTCAGCTGTTCAATGAAGGTTGCCGCTGCATAGTCCTACAGATAGTTCATGTTCTCTATGGTTCATAATTGATGGTTCACCCTTGTAATGCAGGGGGGTTGCTTTTGCAACCCAGGTGCTTGTGCAAAATATTTAGATTTGTCCATCAGAGAGCTGCAATTAAACTTTGAGGTGTGTTTCTCAGTCCAAACTTGGATGTGGAGAATGTAGAAATCTTTTTCTCATTATTTCTAATAGGAAGGCCATGTGTGCTGGGATGATCGTGACATTATTCATGGGAAGCCCTCAGGAGCAGTACGGGTGTCACTTGGCTATATGTCTACATTTGAGGACTGCCAGGTACTTTCACGTTCTTCTTCTTCTTTCCAAAGATGGGCATCCCTGTTCGGAGAAGTAAATTGTTATTCTAGATAGGATATGCAAAAGGGTAATTGTGTACAAATTAAAGTTTCTTATCAGCAGTACCTCAGCTGGCCTGAGCCACCACGTCATTAAGAAAATAACAATAGAAAGAGATAATATATACAGCTCGTGTCTAACCCAACTAAATATCAAATTTTTAGTTGCATTGATTCTAATAATGATGCAATTGCGCTTGTTGTTTGCAGGCACTTTTCCATTTCCTGAAATCCTTTTTTGCAGACGAGGTGAATTTCCATCAATTGAATACAAGAGGTGACCCACCCCACCCCCACAACACACACACAAGAAGTATCCCATTCGTCAGCCCTCGTTATAGCATATTAGAATTGTCATGTGCGTGAACAAGGTTCACATACGTGAAACAGTGATGTGCATGCCTTCATTCAAGGGGAGATTGGCCCCTAGCTGGGCTGAAAACGTCATTTATGGCTAAGTTCAGGCATGGCACAGTGTTTTCATATGGTGTGCTATAGAGACTAGTATCTGAAGGAATATTTAGCTATTATTCTTTTTGTCCTTTTCTTTGTTAACTAGACAGTTAGTTACAAGACTTGTCCCATAAACATATCCAGTCCCTCCTCTGTTGTTAGGGCATTCTTTTAACTGCTGATCTTTTCTAGGTCTCCATCTTTAGACACACTAGACTATTGTATTAAGACCATCCTTATCGGCGTAGATATGGAAGAGCGAGGAAAATGACCTTAAAAATCTCTACAACCGGAAGGATGAGCTGGTTATGTCATTCTTTGGAAGACAGACGAGGGAGAGGGAAATCGAAAGCATTTTTATGTGGTGAAAGGTTCTTCCTCTTGATTACCCTTTTGACAATATGTGAATTAGCAAAATTGATGTCTTTTCGGTTTTTCGGCATGCGGGTCCCTTTAAAAGGCATGATGGAATTTATTAATATTTTCAATGCAGGACAAAGGGAAGAAGTTCGAAGGCTTATATATCAGATTGGCTTACTAAGGCCTTAAATTTGCCATGCCACCTTGTTAGAAGGGAAACCGCAAGTCGCCGATCACGCAGAGGAAAAGGATAGCCACAATGTCATGGTAGAACGCATGAGGGAAAAGATGAATTGAGCTTCGCTTAACGAAGGGCAACTTTGCGGTTTCAAAATCAAGCATCCAAGATCTCAATGAGCGACTACAATCGTCCTGTATGTTCCACATGCACCCCATATTTCCTTTTATTTCAGAAGAATAATACGGTGTTATTTTCTAGATGGCAAGGCCATGAATTGCGAGGTGGATCCATTCCAGTTCCGTCCAAACCTTATTGTATCTGGTTGCAGCCCATATGAAGAGGACGCATGGGAAGCTTTAACTATATGTGAGAACAAATTCGTGGTATGCTATACGTTGAGCTGATATTTGGAAGTCTGTGCATGTGTGTTCTTAAGCTAAAATTAGCATTTTGTAGGTGCTGGTTGTCAGATGATCAATATTGATTGGCAGACCGGTTGCCCACATCCAAAATCGGAACCCCCGTGACAGACAAGCAAAACACTTATTCGTGGCCTTCCATGAAAAAAGAGGTAACAGATGTTGTTGAGAAAACCATACATCTTAGGGAAACAACAGCCGCAAGGTTTGAAAGGAAATGGAGTATGAGATAGCATACAAAGCTATCTACTGCTCTCATGGAATAGATGGGAAACTTAGGATTGGAAGTGTTGAATAATTAATATTTACCTGTATGCGAATGTTCTTCATTTGTTCTTTCTATCTTACTGAGAAGATCATTTGAAGGTGTAATATAGCGCTCATGTTGACTTCTTATGTTCTGAATGTAAAAAAGGCTGAGTTCTGAATCCTTACCTTCATTTCAGAGTTGTCTACAAGGTTCTCAGTCAAAATGCAGGTAAAGCGACCATGAAACACACCAGATACAAGAGAAATGTTTTCCACCTTTTCAAACCGAAATTCTTCTGGGCTACATTTAATTCTGGAAGCCCGCTGATGCAAATCGATCGATTTGCATTCATGTGGAAGATGCCCGATGGAAATCTCTATGGTTAGGGTATTGATTAAGTGTTTTATATCATATACAAGTCACTTCCATAGTATATCCAACTTTGATAAAGATCCAAAAAAAGTAAAAAGTTCCTGCCCTTCCATTTTGTGTGTCAGCCCTTTTGATGCCAAGCACATCTTTTTAATCCTTTGTCCATGTGATCGTGTACCTTAAGCGATGTGCCCAAACACTGATGCTGGCTGAACCAACAAAACTCATCTAAATGTGGGAGAGTACAAAATGCAAAACAGGCATTTCAGGGTATGCATGCATGAAACATTATATTATGAGGCTAAGATGAGAAAAAATGACGTGCGCCATTTTTCTTGATTTTTTTGTCCTTTTCCCAGAATTTTCTGTTCAAACACCCTTCTTGGCAATTTTCCCTTCGAACTCTCTGATTTTTGCTTGAATTGGATCGAATTTGAAGGACATCTACTGGCTGCCCCTGTAGAGGGCCAGCATCAACACATTCCTCACGATCTGAGCTTTTGATGGATGTTAAAATTTTCACAATTCTCAAGCATGGACCGAGATTTACCTGTGGTTTTCTATCAGGATCATCCTCAGAATTATGGGACTCTTTAGTAACCAACACCTTCTTTCCAGATTCCTTATTTCGGCAAGAGTATACCTTTGTTCCTAGTTGCGTTGATTTTGAAACAGAGATGCTTAATTCTTGGTTGGAGGAATTTTTAGGTGACAGCAAGTTTTCAGCAACAGGAATTTTCAGAGTCAATTGTGATTGGGCGGAAGAAAAAATCATTGTGAAGGTTTTCTCAGAGAATTAGGAAAAGTGTGATAGTCTTTGTCTTTAGATTACATCAATTGAATGGTTTTGTTGCAAAAGAATCACGCATCGAACAATCTTGGCTTACGGGATGGCAATCCGATCTCTCTTAGCTAATTATGGTTCTCTCTAGTGGTCTCTTTTTAAATGCGGCTTTTTCCCCTTTTTTCGTCATTCAATTTCGTTCAATTGCTTTTGTTGTATCACCACGACCTTTGTGATGGCTTTTAATTTCACGGAAAACCCTAAAAATTTAGCTTTTCTTCACTCTTTTCGCCAATCTTTCCGCCCAAAACGAGCCCTCGTCCTTCAAAATTTAAACTCCTTTCAAAGAAGCCTCGGGGACACCATCCTCTTCGGGAATTTTGAAAATTTGCTTCCAGTCGACTCTGCAATGGATCCAATTTCGCATAAAGTCCCGTTCTGGGATAATTTGTCTGCCGATCCTGATCATAGGGGTACTCAACACCCTCTCGACCCAATCACTCAAGTTCCCCGACCTTATGGAGTTTCAAGACGACACCAAGAAATACAGTCGGATGAAGAATTGGATGGTAGACTGCAAAGAACAAGACACCCCTATCTTCGTGAAAGAAAAATGAGACTCTATGATGGTATTTCTCTCAATCTTCCGATTGTTCATTCTAAAATTGATGCCTTGTCTCAATGTGCTGTCATAGTTAAGATCCAAAAATGTGGTATTAAGCTTGATAAATTATGGGGATTTCTGCTTAACCTAAACAAAGGGATCATAATCCAGGCTGTCTACTGGCTCAACTTCCCTTATATCATGATCGAATGTGGGAATGCTAGATCAGCAAACTTCTTTCTTAATTATGGTCCCTTGACTTTTGAGACCTCACAGTTAACCTTCCTAAAATGGCATCCGAAACTTGATATGGACCAGATGAATAATCTTTGTATTGCTTCCACATTCCTTTTCGGTCTCAATCCTATATATTGGGATGAAGAGTGCTTCAAGCTTCTCTTTAATTCAATTGGCACCTACACATCTCTTGAATACTCCCCTTCCAGACCTCCAAGAGCCTTTGTCCAATTAGACCTGTCCAAAGATATTCCTCTTTCAATTCCTTTTAAAGATGCCTTTGGTGTAGAATCATCATTAGCCCTTAGATGGTCGGGATTGCCTTCTCAATGCCAAAAATGTTTCCAAAGACATTTCTGGTACTCAGAGTGTAAGTCTTCTGCAGAACTTCAGCAAGATGGCAGATTGAATGTGAAAGTTGGTGAGAAAACTGGGGATCTCCCTCTTCATATTGGAGGTAAAGTAAATGAAAAGTCATCCAATGGGGATGTTACTCAGGAGAACAGCATCAAGGATTTGGAAACATTTCAGAAGTTGCCAGAAAACGATAATTTCAAATGGACAAAAGTGAATGGCAGTTACAGGAGGATTCAGAAACAGAAAGCAGCAAGGGAACAACTCAAATCCAAAGAAAAAAGTCTTGAAGACAACTCCTTCTCATACAAGAGAAGTAATGGAATTACAATTGGGGAACCAAAACTTCTGGTCAAGGGGGTCATGCCTGAAAAAGCTAAACAGGCCACTCATGACCTATGTTTGACATTGACCAACATCATCAAGGATGCCAAAAGTCTAGAGAAGGGTCAATGTTCCTACAGTCTAATGGACTTCCCCATCAAAAACATAAGCAAAGATGGGTCATTAACTATGAAATCTCAAGGCAAAGTTAAGCAAAAGATGAATCCTACTTCAAGGATTTCACAGACTTCTTCCACTCATTCAGCAAGTCTGTCCCTTCCAAAAGTACCTTCTAATGTGCCTACTAATGGTTTGGGTATGGACTTGACTAAACCCTCAGCTCAAACCAATGATGTGATCTACATGGATGATCAGCAGCATCAAGAAAATCAGCAACATCAAGTTAAGCAGGTTCAACAGCAAACTGATCAAAATGATCCATATCATTTGCCAAAACCCTTTTCAGGTATTATCTGACCTAAACAATAATCTAGATGTAGATATAGATAAGAGCAGAGAATGCTTGTTCTCAAAAGCCATTCCACCTTCACATCCTTCTGAAACTGCCATAGCATATGACTCTATTTCACTCACTCCTCCCATTCAGACCCCTCTCCCATCATTAATTGATCTGGACTCACCAATTGTGGAAGAGCCTTTCAGTCCTCCAAGAATATCTAGTAAGGTGGCTGATCAGCTAGCTTCCTTGCAAATGCAAATGGTTCGGGGACACAACGGATCAAGGTCTCTCTAAAGATCTTTGAGCTTAATGAGATAGCTTCTTCCGACTTTGTTCTGAGACTCAGGAGGATAAACAAAAGCAAATGGAGCTTCAAGAAAATTCAAGGCAAGTACTAGATTCTATTTTATTAAATACTCTTGATAATAACTCTATGTTTCACTTTTATCACGGTGTGGTTGCTCGACTATAGTGATTGTGAAGATTATGTAAAGGATAAAGAAAAACTGGAGTAAGGAGGACTATCTTATTGATAGCACAGTTAGGGCGGATGTTGATCTTCCTAGTAAGAAACATGCTAAAAAGCCAAGAATAACATAGGGAAGGCCCTAATGAACAAGACTCCTGCTCAAAATACTAGGAGTAAAAAGAAATCTAAAATATCCAGAATCTGATTTCCCTGATTACCCTTTCTCTTTCTGGATATGAAGATTTTATCCTGGAACCTTAGAGGCATCAAAGGCCCTCTTAAAAGGAGACGAGCCATTGCTCAGATCAAATTATACAATGCTGACATAATTCTTCTCCAAGAGATCAAGTTACCATCATTTGAATGTAGCAATTTAGGTGAATGGATCCTCCCAAACTCCTCCTCTGTTTGGATTGAGTCTGTTGGAACTAGTGGTGGTCTTGCTATAATATGGAAAAGTGATATTACTCATATCACTATTCATAATGGTCCCTCTAAAACACGGCAGGCTAATTTGTCATTCTCTCCATTTCCAACTCTATCTTTGGGGTTGTTAATGTCTATGCTCCCACTTCTCCAAGTGAAAGAGAACCTATTTGGAATGAGATTAACTCTTGGCTGTGTACCCAAAATCTGGATAATTGGATTCTTGCTGGTGACTTTAATAATACACCATCCTGGGATTTAAAGTTAGGGAATAAGATCAATATGACTAGATCTGAAAAACAGGCCTGGGATTCTCTTCTAAATGACAATGGCCTGATTTACATCCCTTCTTCCACTGCTACTTATACCTGGTCCAATAAACAGAAAGACAAAGCCCGTGTGTATTGCACTTTGGATAGATATTATGTGTCCAATCCTGCCACCTCTTTCTGGGACAATAGCTATGTTTCTAGTGATGAAGGAACCTCCATCTCTGACCATCAACCTCAGTTTCTTCACACTTCTCATGTCACTAAAATCCAGGAGGCAAGGTAGTACTCCTTACAAATTCAATATCTCTCTTTTAGACAATGAGAACTTACATTTCTCATTTTGTTGCCTTCTATGAGGACCTAAGCGAGAGAATGAATAGTTCGGATGCTAATAATGGTAATATGCAGCATAAGAATACCTTTTACTCTAAAATTAAAGCTGTGAAGTCTTGGATTAAAACTTGGTCTAAAAACATGCACCTTAGTAGCTGTGAGGAAAGAAACCAACTTCTTAAGTTCATGAAAGATATCAGGTCCTTACTTGCGAGGATCCTACAAATCTAAATCTACTTGAGATAGGTGAGGAAATTTTGGAAAGGAAAATTAGAAGCATTGAAGAGATTGAGGCCAAGGGTTCTGCTATCAGATGCAAGATAAAATACACCAATAAAATGGACTCTGGTAGCTCTAAATTTTTCTTTAGGGTAGCTAAGAGTAGAGTGTTGAGAAATTCTATATCTGAGGTCATTGATGACAATGGCTCCATGCAGTCTTCTCATTCTGACATTGCCACTTTCTTCAAGCATAAATATATGGATATTTTCCAAAACAAACCTATTCCTCCTAATGATTTGGTAAAGGCAAATGAATTTAGAGATATAGTTAATAATATTTTGCCATCTGCTCCTGAAGTGATGAATGATTCCATGGTTACTCTTCCTTCTCAACAAGAGATTCTTTCCACTCTATCCTCTTTCAGTAAGGGTAAATCTCCTGGTCCAGATGGCTTACCTGCTGAATTCTATATAAAATTCTGGGATATCTTCAAATCTGATCTTACCTCCATGGTTCATGAATTTTGGAATAATGGTTATCTTCAGACCTCCATTGCTAGTGGCTTTATCTCTCGATTCCAAAGTTGATCATCCTGCAAATTCAAGATTGGAGGCCCATCTCTCTTACCAACACCACTTACAATTTTGTGTGCCAAAATCATTGCTCTCGAATTGCTTGACTTCTTTGCAGAGAAATATTAGTCCAAGTCAATCAGCCTTTCTCCCTAATAGATATATTCTTGACAATTATGTGGCTGCTATGGAAGGTTTACCTTTGGAATAAAATTTCTAATCAAAATTGCATTCTTCTTAATTTGGACTTCAAAAAAGAGCCTTTGATTCGGTTAGATGGGATTTCCTACAGTTTGCTATGGTTAAACTTGGTTTCCATCCTAAGCTTATTAATCTTATTCTTGGTCTAAATCGAGATCTAAGTCTCTTTGTTCTTGTTAATGGTGTACCTTCGGGTTTCTTCTCCTTATCTTGTGGTGTTAGGCAAGGCTGTCCCCTTGCCCCATATCTGTTCCTTGTAGCAGCTGAAATGTTATCCAGAGTCATCTCCTATTATCAGGATAATGGATTAATCAGAGGTCTCAATCTTCCAGACTCAGATGATCACCTTACCATGCTTCAATATGCTGATGACACCTTCTCTTTCCTTTATCTTGGATCGGCAAATATTGACTGTTTCCTTAATGTTATCAACAAATTTTCAGCTGCTTCTGGTATCTATCTTAACATCAACAAAAGCCTTATTGTAGGAGACATTCCTGATCACCAACTGCTTGGTATTAATGTTCTCCCATCTGGTCATGCCACTAAACTCCACGGGGATGCCTTTATCTCTAGATCATAGCTTAAAAGGTCTTTGGGAGCCTATTATTCAAAGAATAAAGAAAAAGCTGAATAACTACAGGAATTACCTCTCCCTAGCTGGCAGAACTGTTATAGCAAACTCTGTCCTTACAAGTTCTCATGTTTACTTCTCCACTGCTCTTGTTGCACCTAAATGTGTTTACATGGATCTAGAAAAAATTATCAGGAATTTCATTTGGAAGGGTAGTCATCTAGTCAACTGGAACTCCATTTGTAAGCCAAAATGTATTGGGGGTCTTGGCTGCAAAAATCTCTTCCTCCAAGCTCAAGCTCTTGCAGGTAAATTTGTTTGGAAAGCTATTTATGGGAACCAATCCCCTACAAGTTTGTGGGATCTTTGGATCAATCAGAGTCGACCTTCTGGTCACCCATCTATTCAGCACTTATTGCCCAATTCTGCTTTCTTTCATCTGAAAACTGCTCCCAACACCTCTTCTCTAATGAGCAATATCATTAAAGCTTGGAATTCCATTTCTCAGCACTTTCAATTCATCTCTGCTGATAAACTTCATTGTGATACCCCTATTTTTTTGAATCCTATTTTAGCTGATCATAGATCCTGCTTTCTGGCCATCAAACATCCCAAAATCTGTAAGAAATGGCATGATGCTGGGTTTTACTTCATCAGAGATCTGTTTGTTGGAGATAGAATTATCTCTTGGACTGCTTTAAAACACATTATTAGGGGTACCTCTTCTGATAGAAAGATCTATTCTCTTATCAAGCCTTTTCTTTCTAATCTTTCTCCTAACTCTGGGAAAGGAGACTGGTCTTTGAATGATAAATTTGACTATAAAGTGAAAAATGTGTACACTGCTATAGCCACTGGTCCTTTTGATAGCAAGGCTATAACTAAATGGGGCATTAATCATGATCAGCTTAAAGTTCTTTTCAAGAATGTTTGGAATTCTTATTGCCCTCCTAGAATCTCCTATTTCATATGGCTTGTTGCTAATGGCAGTCTTAACAATTTATATTCTATGTCTAAGAGATATCCAAATACTGTGGCCAACTGTCCTCTAAAATGTAATGCTGTTGAAGATATGATTCATATCTTTTGCTGTGACAAGTTGTCTGGTTTCTGGGATTGGATTGCTGAAAAATTTGGTATTTTGTATGATGGTCATTTTCTTTCTTTCATACAAAAATGATGACTTCAAGAACAGTCATTTTCATTGCTCTTTGGAATATTTGGAAAGCTAGAAACCGTGTTTTGTTTGGAAAGAAAAGGCCCTCTATTTTTTGGATTAAAATGAATTTCCAATTTGACTTTGAGACTATTGCCACTGCTTATAAAAATAAAAATATTGGAGCTAACATTGACAGGAACTGGGAGAATCATGGCGCTTTTAGGGGTTATTATAATTTATTTGCTTCCAATCTAAATGTGGTGGACTCTAATGCCTTTCTCTCGGATGATTCTAGAATATCTTAACTTTTTGCGTGGAGAAGGAGCCCGGAAATTTGATGATGCTTCGCCTTACACACAAGGTTCCAGAGATAAGGTTATGAAGAATGACTTGGCTACCTCCATGGAATCCTTCCTCATGAAGAAAGGGCACATCAGCTATCTGAAAGACAGTGAAGATCTTTGGGCATCTATATTCTGCAGGGAAGTGGTACAGATCCACTGTCTTTGGGCTTTTCTGGCCATTAATAATTTCATCCTCACAGAAAGACAGTTGATCAGATACAGAACCATGTACTACAATCATAAACTCCTAGCTGATCTATATGGTTCCCTTCTGATACTTCTGGAGGACAAGGATAAATTTCGGCTCTTCTACACAAACAATTGGGGCCCAAACCAGTACTATTTCGGATCCACGGACCAATTCAATGCCTATTTCAATGATATTTTCTTCTCTGATCACTGATCCTCATGGCCCCAGCCTACTACTAAATATGCCTCTGCTCTTATCTAATCTTCATCTGGTTTGTTTTTGGGAAAGACTGTACTTTTTGCAGGTGTTTTTGGTGGGTACAGAGCTTCAGTTTTGTCTTTTTGGAGCTTCATCGAACTGTTCATATCCGAGATCTTACTATCTATTGGCACGTTGTTAACATTCTGTCCTTCTATTTTGTGCTAGAGCTCATAACTATAATATGAAGCTCTATGTTCATCATCTTTTCAAATGTGCTTCTCTATAAAGCACATTCAAGCTATGTATCTTGAGATTCTATAATTAATGACAAAACCACCTCTTGCTTTCAAAAAAAAAAAAAAAAAAAAAAAAAAAAAAACATTATATTATGGTTCATAATGGTAGCTTGCCTTTGTGGAAAAAATACAAAAGAAAAGCTATCATACTTTCCAAACAGATGGAAATCGAATTATGCATGCATGAAACATTATATTATGGTTCACAATGGTAGCTTTCCTTTGTGGAAAAAATACAAAAGAAAAGCTATCATACTTTCCAAACAGATGGAAATCGAAAGAACAGCCAGTTGAGTCTAAGTGGGTTCCAATCTCTTCCGCTTTTTTTAAAAGTCGTTATAAGTAGAACTACGAAGAATGCACACTTGCAATATCATCATGCATGATTTAAAAAATGATTTAAGCCACTTCACCCTCCGGCCATAGAGGGCAACCCTCCGTGCGCAGCACCTTGTTCTTCTTGAAAAAAACTGATGTTTGGCCCTGAAATTTCAGGGTCCCTTTTTTTTTCCGTAACGAAAGCATGTAGTTGGCGAGGTTATTGAGCAACATGGATCATTGTGTGTGAATATTGCAATGAGCAACCTTTATGTATACAGGAATGCTCTTCTTGTGTTGATTCTGGGGAGGAAACAGGGGACGACGCCGTTAGGCGGAGGCCCCTGTTGACTCCCCAGAATCAACACAAGAAGAGCATTCCTGCAACGTGAATGGAGGTTAGGATCAATTCTGGCAGTAAAAAAATCAAGAATGTGGAGTGAAATCGCCGGAATCGCAGGTAAAACCCAAGAATGTTGCGTAGAATGGAGGAATGTTGAGTAAAAACAGGGGACAACGACGACATAACAATCTCTTAGCATTCCTTAAAAGAAATGATGCCACGTGGCACGGCGTGATTGGCTGACGCGCCTGAATTGATCCTAACCTACATTTACGTGTAGGGGACAATGCAATGGTATAGTACTGTTTGCCAACGATATGTCATGATACGAGGCCAATCATACACATTAGCAATCATACTCATCCAATAAGGCATGTGCAATCAAGATCTGATATATTGCATTTGAGATTGCTCGTAAAGAGTTATGTGCTCAAGAGAACTAGGCATTCTCAAAATGAAATTGTTATGCAAGAAATTTGCAAAAGTGTCATTCAAACCGCTGATATAGACCATGTGGACAAGTTGAATGTCGAGTAGATGAATGAGTTGCTAATTTGACTGGAACCACTTTGTAACCAGAGAAGGTAAGGAAAATAATCTCATTTTATGACTACACCAAATTGCCATTTATTATACTACGATTAAGAAGATGGTTAGACAATGCTCAAATAAGGAATGTTGTGATGATATAAGCATTAAGTCGTATTTAATTAAAGTGGGACTCATTCCATTCCCATTTTTTTTCGGAACCCTGTTAATTTACATAAAAAGAAGCACCTCGACCCGAAAACTATCCTTAATTCGAATTTTTGAATAAAACTCTGCATTCCAGCTTTGCTGCAGTTTTCCCTGGTTAGCGAGTCGAGAACAAGAACAATGCAACTGAAACAAAGGAAATTCATTAAAGATTGAAACCAAAGAACTAGTTGAAAAAGAATTTTTATTAATAAATGGAATAGGTACAATGTATTTTACATCGGACGCAGAGACCATGGCGGTCTTGCTGTCACTACAGTTACATCATCTTGGTAGGTGGTCCACCTTAGGGGATTAACTAGCGGCGCTTCTTCACGCGACCGTAAGCCTTGGGGCAACCTGAAGAGTGTGGAATGCCTCACGTGGAGGTGCCTCTCGAGCTACCGGCCGACCTGTCCCACCCGACTTCTCCACTCGCCTCCCCGCAGCCTTTCATCGAATATGCTCCTTCCCAACCTCCGTGGATGTTATGCAATGCTTGCAAGATGCTTTGAGCTTCCCGGACTTTCTTTGTTCTTCGCCTTCGTTCTTATATCCGTGGTGTAGCGAAAGCAACCTCTCGAATTTGCGAGCAACCTTATCCTGCAGGCCGGGCAAGAGTGTAGCGTGGACCGGGTCCGCTGTAATCCGGTATTTCTTTCGCTTTGAGCGGATCGTCAGCCTCGAAAGTAGTCCCCGTGGATGCCCGAGCGGGATCTCGTGCTCGCGGTCGGATCTCGCGGCTGAACCACCGGAGCAAGGAGAGTATGATTAACAATTACGGTGCCATTAGTCAAAACGAAGAAAAGAATGTTGAAATCAAATTACAATGGAGGACATTCATTCCATACAACCGCATCCAATGACGTGGGGAAGTAGTGTCTTTCTCGACTCGGGCGAAGTCGAGAAAGGCCCATAAAAGTGAAAGTACAACCATTCTCATTAGAATATGGTTGCATCCAATCACACACGGAAGCATACAAATGGTTTCATCAACAGAGATAAACAAGTGCCTTTTCGACTCGAGTCGAGAAAGGCCCGTGAAACGCAATGTACAAGCATGATCATAATAGTTTGTGGCTGCATCCCGGTCCACACAATCAAACATACAAATGGTCTCATGAACGGGATAGCATGCCTTTCTCGACTCGTGAGTCGAGAAAGGCAAATAAAACTCAATATACAAGTATATTCATTACAAAATGTTCAATACATGTGTTCACGTTTGTTTACAATATTCACACAATTTGACTATCCGAAAGAGGTCACTCTTCTTGTTCACCAAAATATTTGTCGTCCATAGCTTTCATGATCGCCTTGCTCTCTCTCGGATCGGGTTCCCGTGAGGCTCGGATAGTTCAGAAGCACATCGGGCGACATAAGAATGGCAAAGCGGGATTCTCGCCAAGAGATTGACACCAAGGACAACCACCTATCCGCCTCATATTCTTCAGTCGATATGGTTTTAGCAATGATTGTATTTTTTGCGCTATGATAGCACTTGTAGGCGGAGTCGCTCTATGATCAGTTGTTGTGTTTGCCATAGTCCCGAATTGCTCATAAACCCCGGCCCAGCCTTTTCACCATTATAGGCTTCCCTTTGTGATGGTCGGATCGAGGTCCGACACATGCTCGACCCTTTCGCTTCCCCAAACGAACTTGAACTTCAAAACTGAAATGCCGAGAACACCAAGAACATTGACAATATTTTTTTTTTGCCATACAAGACCATATGCCCACTTCAATCCCCCGCTCAATGCACCATTCAATAATTTCCTTAGCTCTAGGCCCTGATACACTATTTTATGCTCCGCTCGGGTCGGGATCGCGAGGTGTTAATCTCGAGACGCCTTTATCGTGGTATACCGCAGCCTAATACTCCATTGACGCCAAATATTACAAGCTTGGCGGGACCAAATTGGATCCCGCTTGGAGTTTGGCTCACCATATATCCGGTTCATCGGGGATCCAATTGCGGATCATTATCATTTCAGGTCCTTTTCGGCCGCGGAGCAGTGTCTTGCTCGATTGTCTTTGTCCTTTTCATTCTCCTCCTCGCGACGCGGAACCGGGCTGCCCAATGACAATGATCCCGAGTCGCTGACCTGAATTTCGAAATGATGACATCCGGCCGAAAGGAACGAGTTTTCTCTCGAAGTCGAGAATGAAAAGAAAAGGTATTGAAAGGAACGAGTTTTTCGACTCGCGAAGTCGAGAAACACGGATAGAGCAAAGTAAACTCACCTCAATCTCAGGTTTTCAAGAATGTGTTCGGCAAAGATTCTGGTCCAAACCTTCGACATTCTCGCCTCCGTCAGCCTTTGTCTCCCCTCCCCTCGCCGTTTTTTTATGCTTCCATTTGTCTTCCTCCCCTTGAAATGCTCATGAAGCAGATCCGTGTATGACCGAATGGTTTCAACCATGTCCTTATTTCCAACCACGGATATAGGTTTCATTCCAAAACAAAGATAGCCCCCTCGAGAGAACAGGCCATTCATGTACCACTCGCGATACAATTTGATCTTCCCCCACCAAGCTGGTTATGAAGTACTTGATAACTCTTTGGCCGGATAGGAATTCTATGTATAGGACCCGCCGCACCATCTTTGCTGACCTTGTCCATCGATGGAACATCCTCCATAAACTGTCCCCCTTCCGTGGTTCCATCCGCTCTTGAGAGATCATGAACTTGTCGAGATAATGATGCTCGCTAGACCACCACTTATCCAGGTCGACCACCGATCTTGAAATCAAAACCAAAACTATGTTGGCAAAGCTTGGTGCCTTCGGCAAGCCAAGTCTGCACTCATGATCAAGTTCGTATATGGAGTGCATGATCTTGTTGGTGAAGTTAATATCAGCTGCCCATTGGGAGACAGCAGTTGTCTGATTGCCCGGCATGCAAAAGACAAGGAAACTGAAAGTATCCAGGTCGGTCATGTCCAGACACGTCTTGTACCACTGCTCTATGTCAGCTTTGTCATAAAAAAGGGTGGGGTCTTCGATCATATTGATGGCAAATAGTGCCACGGGTCCAGTGCCGCCTGCACCACCAAATCCCTTGTGTCCCAAAGTTACCAGAAATGGGGGGGAGCTATCGTTTGCCTTAAATGG
Source organism: Isoetes taiwanensis (assembly GCA_021234155.1). Classification (NCBI taxonomy): domain Eukaryota; kingdom Viridiplantae; phylum Streptophyta; class Lycopodiopsida; order Isoetales; family Isoetaceae; genus Isoetes; species Isoetes taiwanensis. The sequence continues at coordinate 14,928,842 of JAJEKV010000019.1, forward strand.
GACCACCCCGAATCCAAGCTTCCTCTTCAGAATTGCCATCGGACGTTCAGGGAAAGGAAGGGTTTTGACGTTACGCTTCAGCTTGGTTTTGATGTAGGGTTGACATAGACGGTTCAATTCCTTCATGTCTTCCTCATCAAGGGCAGCCTTTTCCTTGTAATAATCAAAATCATGGTATTCATTAGATGCAACGCTGCAGAACTCGCGGATGCCTTCTTCTAACGCACGTTGTCGCTTTTAGGACTGCGGGCATAATCCTTTTGCGGCCCCGCAATTTAGAACTCCCCGGTCTTCCTTAGTAGGATTGTTCCTTCCAAGATTTTGCCTTGTAGGTCAAGCGTTTCTTTGTCCGTCCGGCCCTCAGATCCTCTTCATGAACCGCTTGTCAAACAACTTGGGGTCCGCCCCGCTTTGAAATTCTCCATTGCTGTCCTTCAACTTGCCTCTTGTCCATTGAGCCCATATCTCGGTCCATTTCTCCCAGACCGCCTCGCTAAGAATGAGGTCATATTGGTCCGAGAGAGACTCTACCTTTCCCTTGGTGTTTCTTCTTCTTCTCTCTTCTTCCTCTCCCTCATCATCTTCCGGTCCCTCCAGCCAGAACATATCCGTGATAGTTTCTCAAAGGTCTTCCACTTATCCGAGGGAGCCCTGCTTTCCTTTAGGACGCCGAGGACAATGCTTTCCATCGCTGCCTAGCGCGGTATGATCTGGTCAGATAAGGGCTGCATTCACCAATGTACCAATGTCGAGCATGAAAGTATCTACAAACACCCGAATGAACAAGAATAGTACCTCTGGGTTTTTTCGACTCATGAAGTGAAAGTCCCCTCTCTTTACTTATCGGGTTTTTCGACCAAGGAAACCCAGGTGAAAGCTCCTGATCATGATCCTTTGATTTTTCGCGAGTCGAGAAACCGCTTTACTTATTCGTTTTCGACTCATGAGTCGAGAAAGCTCTGCATCCTTTGAAACCCGATGATAATCGGGAAAAGCGTCAAGATGGTATTTTCTCGATTTCGAGTCGAAAAGTCCCTGAATGTCTAATTTTCTTTTTATTGGTTTTCTCATTTCGCGGGTAGAAAGCTCGCATCCTTTGATTTTACGTATTTACCTGGCTTTTCGACTCGGCGAGTCGAGAAACCCGAAATGATGTCGGCAAATGTTGGGATTGAGAGTTATTTACCTTCACGTAGCTTCCTTTTCGCTGCTATTGTGTTCGGGCGTTGGCTAATGCTGGCTAGTTCGGTTGCTGGCGTCTCCGCCGAAGAACCCTCGCACTCTTTGCTTGCAGCATATCTATCCTTGATCCTTTGCGGCACCTCCTTTCCTCCGTCGCAATAGTTGCGCCGCCCCTAAGCCGAATCCGACCGTCTACAACCGTAACCGGATGTCCTTTCCCTTCAGATCTTCCTCGGACTTCCAAATGAACAACTCACCGGGTCGATTCTGCTAAAAGGTATGACATCCGCAGCATTGGATACGAACGGGATGTCGCACCATCGAGGTTGAGAATCTCCAAAGATGTGTCTTTGGATTAAATTTCGTGGTTGAACAAGACGGCATCTCCTGCAAACCTTCACCGCCTAATGTCCAGCAGAAAGCTTGTGTGATATTCCCAACGGATAATACTGAGCCGGCGCTCCATTTTTCAGGCCCCTCTGTGGAAATCCCGATCTGATCCATGGATCCATTAATTGGGAGTCGACCATATCTTCGTCTCCTTCCGTCATCCGATTCCTCCCGTGTGGTGTCATCTTCCCCATCTTTGTTTTTTGGTGGACTTTTTGTGTATGAACCACAACTTCATTCCCCATCGCAGAGTGTTGTAGAGTCTTCAAAGACAAGAGAAGTGAAGCTCCCGAGATTGAACGCTTTTTCCCCGACTCGAAATATCCATACCAAGCTCCCCGGATGTTAGGGTTCCGCCTCCTTCATCCCTTCCAGATCCTTCCACCCAAGGTTCGACAATTTAAAGCCGGGCCTTTTTTCTAAGTGCCCTTAGCCTTGCTCATGGAAGAGTAAGAATAATTTGAAACCGCTAATTTTTTGGTGTGATAGAACTTACTCTTCCCGCAGCCCCTCGACATGTAGTGTTAAATGCTTGAACCTGGCGAGAGGCGGAGAGCACAACACCAATTTTCTTGTACTTGTCTCCGGAGCTCTTCTTGTCCCTTTGGTGTAGAAACAGATCTTTCTCCTTCCCACTTGTCGATACCTCGACATACCACCAAGAATCTGCTGCTGTTTCAAGAAGCTCTGTCTCCAGTCCCTCGATGACGAAGAATGGAGTTCGGCCAGTGATCACCAGTGAGTCCGAGGTGAATGCTGCAAGAAGAAAGGATGGATCAGTTAAGGTATTCCGACAAAAGAAAAACCTCGAGCTCACCGGGGTGTTTGTCTTCTTCTTCTGTCGCCGCTGGTAGAAGCATCCCCTCCCCAGCTTCTTGGACGGAAGTCATGTCTCAGATGCCCTCTCATCCTCTTTGGACCCCTCTCAGAATTAAGTCTCCTCCGCGCGTTGTGAGTTTTAGGACTGCATGTAAAAAAGATCGGGCGTGTTCTTTAATTTGAAGTTAAGGACATGCAATCATTTATGAAAAGAAGCGGGCTAAGGGTACAGCACGGTCGGCTTTAGCCCGCCCAAACACTATTTCGAAATTTAATCACATCAAGGGACTAAGTGAGCGGAGCGTAGTTTATCTTCCCTGCGGCATTGGGGACCTCGAAGTTCGAGGGGAGCATCGACCGTTAGCGACTTCGGAATGGCACCATGACGCTGTAAGTCGCTAACGGCGCTTTGCATATGTGTTTTTCCCCGACCGCTGGCCCCTATTGCAAGCGATTGATTTGATCGATGAGCACCCGAGCTAAAAGGTAGGAAGCGGAGAGGAGTCGCCACACCAGGGAACTCCTCTACTTGGCGCCATGGAACGGGATACGCGAGAATCGCAAAGGATACAAGTATTAGATGCTAATACACCTTTGAAGAGACCCACGTAAGAAGCAAAGACTCTAGGTGAGGCTGGCGGGATCCGTGATACAAAGGGCTCCAAGGAATTACCGCGTGAAGAGGTGAGTTTCAGAGATGCCTATGTTATTTCGCTTGTAGAACAAGCCGTATGTGTTTAAATAATGGAACCGCCGATAAGCTCGACGGATTCATCGTTTCCTTGTCCAAAGATTTTTCAGCTTTCGAGATGATTTACTCTCCGGGTTGAGAGATGCCTCGGCAAGGAAACAATGGATCGGGGTAAAAAGAACAGCCCGCTTTTAGGTGTGTTTTTTCATGGACCGCTTTACTTGGAATGTTGTACATAGACGGCTAGGACTAAGGCCCGGAGATGCGGTTCAAATGCATCCTCTTGTAGTTGGGCTCCGGAGGCTCCACACCGTCCAACCACTCCTCTTCGCAGGAATATTCGAGGAAGATGGTTCAAGGAGAGTGGCTCGCATGTGCTAGAGGCACTTGGGACTAAAAACAGAGAATAGAAAGTGCAAGACTTGTAGAGAATGCAAGCCTTGGCTTCCTCTCGTGGTTTTCCCTCAGGTTGTAGAGGCCTCCACCCACCGAGCCCCTCCCTTCGCAATACTCAATTTTAAGATGGTTCAAGGAGAGTGACTCGACCGGGTCCAGGCCACCGCTACCATACACATGAGAATTGGTTGGTTAAGGGATTCTCGACTTATGAAGTCGAGAATGCGAATGTTATCGCCTGCTTCACATTTTCGACTCCGCAAGTCGAATGCCTTTGGCCATCCAGAACTCCTAAGTTAGTACACACGAGTGCCTGTTGGTTAAGGCATTCTCGACTTCATGAAGGCGCAGAAAACGCACAAGCTCTATGGTTTTCCACTGTGCAGAGTTGGCCCGTGTCTATATTCACTCGCAAGTCGAGAATGCCTTAGCCATCGAGAACCTCGATGGTACACATGGAGTGCCGACAGAAGGCATTCCACTCAACAGCCAGGAATGCATACAGCAAGCTCTGTGGTTTCCCTAAGGTTGCTAAGAGTTGGCTCCGCGATCAAAACAACTTCCCTTCGCAATGTCCAGGAAGATAGAAGGAGAGTTGTTAAACCGCTCTGCAGGCCAGCTGACTCTAGAGTATGCCATTTGGCCGTTTTCTCACTCCGCTTCCAGAAAGCTGCCACACCTTCGCGGGTTAGGGCGGCCTCCACTCAATCGGAAGCCCATCCCCCTTCAGCAATATTCGGCTAAGATGGTTCAAGGAGACGGTCTTGATTGGGTAGAGGCCACCCACCACACACGTGAGAATTGGGTTGCTAAGAGTTGGCCCTCAGACAAGGAAAACCACTTCCCTCTCGCACGTCCGAGGAAGATAGAAGGAGAGTGGTTAAGACCCGCCCGCAGCCAGCTCTAGAATGCACTAGAGTCGGCTAAGCCGACTCACGAAGTCGAGAAAGCGCCAGCCGCCATCCGCGGGTTAGTCGCCGAGGCTCCTCCACCCCCGGGAGCCAGTCCTCTTTGCAATATTCGGCGAGCATGGTTCGGCGAGAGTGGCTCAGATCGGTGGAGGCACCCCGCGATCGCACAAAGAGCCATTGGCATGTAGACACATTCTCACTCACGAAGCCGCAGAAGGCCGCAGCAGGTTCTAAAGAATGTGAAGACATTGGGTAGTCAGGGTATCCAATCGCGAAGCCGAAGCAACCGCCAACACGTAGTGTACACTCTCTTCTCCGAAGTCCGGGAAGTTTCTCGACGCTTAGCGAAGTCGAGAAGAAGGCCTGCATCCCGGACCGTTGGCAAGTTGAAGTATTCCCAACCGCCACTCCTTCTGCATGTCCCCCGCAAAGGGATTTGCTTTGTGAGTTAGAAATGGAGATTCCGTGAAGCAATTCCTATTCTTAGTTCTTCTTTGGGAGAAAGACATTCCTAGTTATGTTCGTTAATGCTCGCAATATCTTAGTTCCTAACACCGCCTCTCGATGATTTCTATCTCTGTTGTTTGCTACTACTCTAACCACTATTCTCACTTGTGCCCCATTAAATGTATTCAATTCAACCACAAGCAAGAAAAAGATAACAAAAAGAAAACAATACAAAGGGAAAACAGATAACAAAGGACATTAGTGAGATCAATGAGAAAAACAGAGAACAAGTGGAGAAGAGTCTGAGAACAAAGGGAGAACAAAGACAGAGAAATGAGATTAAAAAGGGTATGATATTACAAAACATACCCGGAAGATTTGTCGGATGAGGAGGAGGCTTCCGAAGTTCGCTTCCATGTGGGTATAGTCGCTTGGCAAAGCGTGAATAAGGATTTCTGGTCGTAAATTGTATCGTGGATCAATAAGAGCCTCTAACAACGTAATATAAGTAAAAAATGCACTAAAGGACTTACGTAAAACTAAAAAAGCAAAGACTAAAAAGGGCCTCACTTTCTTCTCAAAGGTAACGCTTCGCCGAACAATGAATCTGGCGAGAAGAACCGGGCTACCGGAAGCCCCCGATCCGTCGACCAAGCTATTGTCATAAGATGGCCTTGGAATCGCCTTTCGGCTCGATCGACCGATGGGGGTAAAGCGGGCCTAAGGAAACAGGGGAGGATGAGTGATCAGAGAAAATCGGGGAGGAAGAATGGTCGGGGAGAGGAAGAGGGTGAAGTTAATTCCGGGCCGCACCCTCGAACCCCGTAAAAGTGCAATAATAAAACCATTGTCGCGTGTGGGCCATGCCCTCCATGACGCGGCAAAGGCGGATTGTCGACATGGCCACGGTTTCAGCCACCAAGAGGCCACGTGGACATGACAAGATATGAAAGGGTAGGTTATATGTTTATATATGTTATCTTATGTATTTAATAAGGTTTCAATGGTTGAATAGTTTCAATGGTTATATATGTTTACAATGTTTACATATGGTTTAGAATGAGTGTGGTTGTATGCTTTAATATGGTTATATGATTTTAGTTAATATGGTTGTATGATTTTAGTTAATATGGTTGTATGATATAATATGATTATATTTAATATGTTTGTATGGTTTTATATGGTTCATATGGTCATATTTGTGGTGTTTGGGGCTATATGGTTTTAATGTGAGCTTTTTCATTCGTGGAACATGTGAGATGAGTAAAATGGAGCCGTGGAAGTCCAAAGGAGGCCATTGCCCTAGGCTCCAATGGAGGAAGATGGGTTGCCTTTTGTTGCACCCTTGCAAACCGCACATCGGTATTTGCAGAGGGTATAATAACTGCAGTTGATCCATTTGATAGTGTGAATGATGAGAGCGGGAGATGAACATCTTGAGTTGGCATTGTGAAGCTTCTTATCGAAGTTGATACAATCATGTCCCGTGGAAGCTCTAGTGATTGCATTGTGTGCTCTGTGGTCTGGAGTCCCAAGCTCAGCTTGAGATGGCCAATTAGATATATTACACACAAGAATGGTGATACTCTAGATTGCCCCATCAACTACACACCCCAAGGCCCACCCAAGGCCATGTGGAAGATTTGGTGGTCGATGAGCATCCTTTGATCACAAGGAAGAGACGCTTATGTCTTCATAAAAGGTGACCAAAGGTGCCCAAGAGGCCTAGAAGTGACAAATATTTAGAAAGGATGGAAAGTATGGCACCAACCAAAGAAAACCCCGAGGCAATTAGGGGACAAGAGTGTTGCAACCTAGATTGCACAAAGTAAAAGACAATGTGGATGACCCTCGCGAGATAAGGTCCCAATACATTGGACAGCCTTCAAAAGATAGGATTAATTTCATTTACTCCTTGTGTAGGAATTCCAGCTATGATGAAAACACAGATCTGCGGCTACTATATCAATTGAGGGGCATGAAGGTATGTATGAGAGCATTGAGATGGATTCTTGGGGTGAGCAAGTCTTCATTTTACGATATCGAGGAGTGTGTTAGAAAAGGGCACACTTTGTTCCAACATGGTAATGCACTCACTTTGAAAACTAGAGCAAATACTCTAAAGGCCATTGCAGCCTTGAGAGCTTTGTGAGATACATGTCTCAATCTATGCCTCACAAGTCGAAGGTGAACGAGCACCTGTGTGCGAGTGGTGCAAAAGAGTGTTGCCACAACACTATATCCGTACGAGTGCCTTAAGGAGGTCAACTCCATCCTAGAAACTACCGGAGGTAGGCCCTTTCTCAATCACATTTCAAGTAAGTTATGGAGCACTCACTTCTGGACGTGAGTGTCCTACAACACATGCCATTCTCAAAGTGCAAACACTTGCATTCAACTCAAGGATACACTTGCATCAACCGCAATAGAGAAAGAAAGAATGGCAATTAGGGAGCAATTTGCAGATCACCAAAGGGACCAAATATCATGTAGACAATTGTATTGGCAAAGTGAAGAACATTTTCTCGAGATGCGCGGACAAATTTTTGTGTATAATTCATGATAAGATGGACCAACACAAGACTTTCTTGCCAAAGCTAGATCCTTTACCCAAGCGTTGTCAAAACGCTTTTGATGAAAGTAAGTCCGGGCGGGTGTATTAACACATGGTCATGGAACTGGAACATATGGTCATTTTGTGCTTGATCTATGGAGAGATGATCCAAACTTCCATGTGAGCTCTATTTTCAAGTGCCCGAGAACACTAGAGAAAGGATCGATAGAAGGGAGGAGGTATTCCCCTTCAAAGACCCATTTTTGAGGCTTTGATGGATGATCAACCGCTTTGTTACCAAAGGCGATAAAAAAAGCTCACATCCAAGGTGTCTAGTGAATCAAGGAGGACTTGGGATGATTTCCCCTTACTTGAGAAATCACCACCGAGGAGCTATGTGTTCGGGCTTGGACAACCTGTTGGAAAGAAAACAAGAATAGATGGATGTTTGGGGCAATGTCATACTTGGACGCCAGTGGGAGTATTCAAAGTTGTGAAAGTGGGATTCATGATGGTTGGGCATAACGCATGATGATATAGATGGATTCTTTGGAACTTTCTCCACCAAGCTCAAGAGAGAAAAACGTGACCCTCCCCCCGAACTAATGGATGTGTTTGAGAGCTGCATTGACCCCAACCCAATGGCTTTCTTTGATGGATGAGGTTGCGATTGGAAATCATTTGTAGAAGGATACTTGCTAGATGGTAAGGACCAGTTGACAGACACACAAAGCCACTTCTGGTTCAAGTTTTGGGTTAGGGATGGAATACCAATCATGCAATATAAGTGGAGACCAGGTGACAAGTTGTGGATGCCCTGCACAAGGTATCGAAGTTGTGGCAAAGGGGTGCTGCTGGTGAAGTTCTCATTCCTAAAGGGCAAACAAAACCACTACCTCCCTTCAAGACACCAAAGACTCTAGCCAACCGGGTGAAGGGCATCAAGGATTACATAACACACCGGGATGATGTTCAAATGGAAAGCACACCTCCACTCTTAAGAAAAATCAAATGGACTCCCCTAATCAAGCACGGGAGAAAGTTGTGACATGCTTGGAAACCGAACACCATGTGGGAGGGAGCTAAGAGACGGGTTCTGCCAAGAGTCAAGATGGGAGGGTTCTCAAGGTGCAAGCACGCCTAAGAATGCTCACTTGGGTCCCAACAAGGGTTCCAAGTGGTTTGTGGGAAGTAAGGCCTCAAAGCCGAAGTGGTTTGATCTTCCGAGTGGGATCCCTTTGAGGACATCAAGGAAGGATACTTTGTGCTAGTAAGGCCCGATGATGAGGACTGTCCAATATGGTTAGGGGTGGCACTCTCTCATGTAACCACCACTATGCCCGATGGAGAGGAGTTGGCCCCCGATTCCAAATTCAATATTGGGAGCCCATTGGGAGACACAAGAAGGGCAACTTGAAGGAGCAATACACCGACCGGGCCGGGAGAAGAAGTGGAGGGCAATTATGCTGACCCTCAAAAGGAGGGAATTGGTGGAGTGTGTGGTATGGTCATATCCAAGTTCTCACGTTGCAAAGGACAACACACACAAGATCCCAAGAAGGAAGATGGACAAGGCCATGAGCAACCTCCATGCTATATCATTGTATGAGGGCACATAATATTGAGAAGTTTGAAAACTATCTCAACTAGTGGTTTGTAAAATTTATGAGGAAAACAAGTAACCCAATTCTATGTGTGTCATGTGTAATTCTATTCAAGCAATCAATTCAGAAATTTCTTTTATGGTGTGTGAGTCCCATTTTCAGTCCGAGTCCCAAAATTCAAGATTTGTCCCACTTTAATTAAATACGACTTCATTGTAATGATATAAGCAATATACTCAATCTAAAACGAAGGAGTCGTTATGAATAGTTCCATCTATCTAAGTTTTCTTATCGCATGGCGAGAATGAGTGATGTTATATTTTCAAAATGTCTATTAATGGCCCAAGCTCTAGAGTTGATAAGTAAATAGAATGCAACCATTTGGTGATTTATCAAATGCATGGGTGCATTTTGATCATGTGAAATGCATACAAGGTTGGTCAATCCTTGCTTGCCATGTATCTGACCCCACTTTAAGTATTATTCATGTTGCATTTGCATTACTTGTCCATTTAAATGAAATCAAGATATAAAATCACGCATGCTTTGCATTATTATAAAGTCAAAAGTTTGATGACCATAGCTGCAACTTAGCAGTGATAAAGTCAAAAGCTATTGCTGAATGTTTTAATCAAGATGTTGGCAGACATTGCGTGTATCCACATATATTGAGGAGCAAGTTGCATATACACCACAAACTCATTCACTTATTCACATTTATTCTGTCCTTATGGGTTTTATATTCATTTTTCATTTTTGACCATCGATCTGGCGAATATTCTGTGCTTTATGCCAGATCAAAGGCCATTAGAATTTTGAGAAAAAAAAATGCATGCCAAAGTCAATGGTCAAAAACGAATATGGTCCGCTGCAACAAAAAAAATTAGGGGCAACAGAAATTATGGGCAATACAGCTGACTTCCGGAATGCCTAAACTCTCCCAGAAGTACAGGCTGCAGAATGCAACAAACGGAGAGAAACAGGTCAGGCCAAGCCAGCCTCACTAGAGCCCAAAGGAACAAGCTCCCTTGTTCGCTCCATGCATCCCGGTAAACTCACAAGCTCTGGCTGCAAATACTATTTTGGGTGCAACCAGATAAACCTAAACACGCCAACACAGTCACAGCGGCCTCCTCTTCCAAAGGAATCGCGAATAGATAAGTCGGCCTAAAGCGGCCTTATGAGAATCGATAAATCAGACTAAAGCGGCTTTACAGACACTTCTCAAGAACGGCATGCAAATCCTGATCTGTTTGCCCAACAAACGGCGTTCTTTCTATCTTCATATCATGCACGCGAAGAAGCCCAAATCCAATTTTGGAATGCTTACCTTCATCAACCAACAAGCAACTCGAATCAGCCAAAACATACGCCTTGCATACAATTTAACAAAATGGAAATAGGGTCCGCACTTGTTATTGGCGTGCATTTTCGTGCTGCCACGTGGCAGTCCCCTCCATTGCGGAATGGGAGTTGGGTTAACCCATTCCGCTTGACTGGCTGCGCCGGTTTTAGGTTTAGGTTTGTGTTTTGTTTTTGGAGCTGTCGCCGACCTCTTCGCCGCTGAGAGCTCTAAGCAAGTGCCGGATCAATCTGCCGGATGAATCAAAGCAGGTGCCGGATCAATCTAAGCAGGTGCCAGATTCACATGTGCCAGATCTCTGAGGTTTTCTTCGCATGTGACACTTATTCTTCGCAGGTGCCGGAGTTTTGAGGTTTTTGATGGTAGGTTTTTCTTCGTAGATCAGAACTCAAATGCCGTAGCCCTGAGTTTTGAGTTCTTCACAACTTTGGGTTTAGGTAAAGTTTGCCGGACTTGAGTGCAAACCTTCTGCCGAATCTTTTGTTGCTGGATCCTAAACTTCTGTTTTTATTCTCAGATTCTAAACCTCATTCTTTTGTTTACCCTTCCTCCATTCCCGATTTTGCGGGGATCCGGCCCGGCCACGGCTAAGGGACCCCATCGCGTTAAAACCGGAATGGAGTGCCAACCTCCATTCCTTTATACATACAATACAAGGGGCCATGCCAGAAATACCGTCCCCAAATACCAAACGAAAATATTGCAAGCTTATAGGCCCCATCAAATTAAACACCACAAAAAAGTTACACTCATATAAAAGACAATAGTGCAGGTTCAAATCCAGCATTTTCTCAGAAATGGCCAAGTAGAATTCTAGCTGTAAAGTAGGAGTTCTCGCACGGAGTGCATGCAAGCCAAGAACCTTATGGTTCAGGATAGACTTAGAAACTTAGGCCCTTTTTCCACGACAAGGTTGTCCCAAATTTTTTAAAGTGTGATTGGGCCACTTCAGCAAATAAGACTCTAAGGCTTTTCCACGGACGTTTTTATGACATGTCTTATCTGTATGCCGTACAGTTTTGCTGTCCCATTTTCTTCCGGGGGAAACCCCCCGCCACAATTTACGACACCAAAATCCAGCCAATCAGAGTCTGTTTTTACCGCAGAAGTAGGATGTCGCAAAAAAGAAATTTCTTGGAACTCTGAGCGTCATTTGATCCGATGTTGGAGATTTTCGAACTCTGATTTTTCGATGTCTAATGGAGGATTCTTGGTTTAGGGTCTGATTCAGCTTCGATTCTTGGTTTAGGGTCGATTTTTCAAACAGTAAGCTCTGATTCTTGCTCGATTCTTGCTCTGAAACAGCTTTGATTCTTGGTTTAGGGTCTGATTCAGCTTCGATTCTTGGTTTAGGGTTGATTTTTCAAACAGTAAGCTTTGTTCTTGCTCTGAAACAGCTTCCATTCTTGCTCTGAAGCATCTTCGATTCTTGGTCTGGGCTTTAAAGCCATGTTCTGGAGGTCATTCAAGCTGCCAGGTTCTTGTTTAAAAAATCACCCAACAGACTTGTTCTTTCTGTGGGGTCTTCTGGAAATCGAATTCCATACTATTTTGCTTTTGGGTTTAAGATCTGCAGCAGAAAACCTTCTACGGATTTTTGAGGCAAGTCAATTGCTGCAGCGTGTCTTTGCTCTCTGGAAAATCGTCATTGCAGCAGGTCTATGGAAAAGCTACATTATAAGACATGTCTTATAACGATAGTACATGTCTTATATTTCAGTAATGGAAAATCAATTTTTTAGGACGTGTCTTATGTATGACATGGAGCTTACGTGGAGCTTAAAAGGGTGTCCTATAAAAATGTGACAGCCATAAAATAAGTGCTGTGGAAAAAGGGCCTTATATCCTATTTTCAATTTTCCAATTAACGCTATTCTTCATGGACACGAGGTACGCCAATGGCGATGCTACGTCGTGTGAAAAGAACCTGTTTTGTGATTTTTTCCCCCTTCTCCCTCCGTTGGTCGAGTTCTCTTTACAGGTACTCGGTCAACCTTTGAATTAGTTGGATTTGTCTTGTTTTTAGTCTTGTAATCTGTTGTCTGATATTGTTTTGCCTATCAACTAAGAACCTCCAAAGATTTGAGCAAGTTGTGTGAGAAGGGGCAGTCAGATGACGCAATCCAGGTGATAAATTTTGGAATTATAACGAGAAATGATGTGTATTGTCTCCTTCAAGCTTGCGAGAAGCGCAAGGACATGGAACACGGCAGGCGAGTACAATTCCTTATGATCTACAGTGGGTTAGACAAAATATCTGCTTTAGCTGACCACCTCATTCGCCTCTTTGCCTACCATGAAGCCGTATTTGAAGCCAATGCAGCATTTGATAAAATAGCAAAACCAACTGTATATACATTTACTGCAATAGTTTCAGCGCATACTAGGGCTGGAGATGCTAATTTTGCTCTCAAATTATATCACGGACTGGAACTGTCAGGATTGCAGACTGAGAGTTACATGTACCTTAGCATCCTTAAAGCATGCTCAATGACATCTGATCTTCTGCAGGGGAGGCTTATTCATTGTCAGATCATCACTTGTGTCTTACACTTAGATACTGTATTGGGAAATACCATTTTAGACATGTATGCCAAATGTGGCAGTTTAGAGGAAGCATGCAATTGCTTCCAGAGAATAACCAATTTAGATGTGGTCTCATGGGCTGCCATGATTTCAGGATATGTCTATCATGGTGAAGGAACTTTAGCTCTAGAATTGTTGGAAAAGATGCAGCATGAAGGCATGAAACCAACAAATGCTACCTTTTTAAGTGCAGCAAAGGCATGCACCTCTAAAGGTGCCGTTGAAGATGGGAGACTTGTCCATGTTCAGATCATCAAAGCTGAACTTCAAGTGGACATGGTGGTCGGAAGTGCCCTTGTAGACATGTATGCTAAATGCGGATGTTTAGAAGAGGCATCTAAAGTTTTTTGCAAATTTTTGAAAGGAGATGTTATTCTTTGGAGTGCAATAATTGCAGGATATGCCCAGCATGGAGAAGGCTTCATTGCGCTAGAGCATTTTTATGAGATGCAAAGGCAAGGCGTAACACCAAATAGTATCACATTTCTAAGTGTCTTAAAGGCATGTATAAACATTCGGGATTTGATTCAAGGTAGACTGATGCATTACCAGATACTTAAATTGGGGATGCAATTGAATATTGTAACAGGAAATACCATTCTCGATATGTATGCCAAATGCGGGTCAATGGAGGATGCTGAAGTAGTCTTTAATAGATTATTAACCCGAGATGTTATATCATGGAGTGTAATGATAGCAGGATATGTTGAGCATGGACAAGGGATCCTTGCCCTGGACTATTTTGAGAGAATGCAACATGAATGTAAAAAACCAAGCATTAACACTTTTCTTAGTGCTTTGAAAGCCTGTGCATTGATTGGAGCCATAGAGCATGGGAGGCTCATTCATTACCAGATCATAGAGGATGGAGTTTATTCTGAGAATTCCATTGGGACTGTGCTTATTGATATGTATTCCAAATCTGGCAGCCTAGAGGAGGCATGTAAAGTCTTCGAAAGCCTGCGTTATCAAGATGTGGCATTGTGGGGAGCCATGGTTGCAGGATATGCCCAACATGGAAAAAGTCTTATTGCTGTAGAATGTTTTGAGAACATGCACCAGGAGGGCATAAGGCCAGATGTACCATCGTTCACTCGAATTCTTCTTGGATGCAGTCATGCAGGCCTAGTGGATGAAAGTTATTGGTATTTTAGGTATATGAAAATATACTTTGGTATCGAACCAACCATGCCCCATTATGCCTGCTTGGTGGATCTTCTGGGCCAAGTAGGACGTCTCAAAGAAGCTGGAGATTTGCTTTGTGCTAGTGGCAAACCAAATCTTATTGTGTGGACATCTTTGCTTAGTGCCTGTAGAAGGCATGCCAATATGGAGGTAGCTGAAACCTGCTTTAAACAGATCATGTCTTTTGATTCAGAATGTGCGTCTACATATGTTCTGATGTCAAATTTTTATGCTGATGATGTACCACAAGAGAGTTTGTTCAATGCAAAATAATTGTCAGCAACTACAGATCCATGAGTTTATAATTTGAGAGGTGTTGGATACGATTTGCATGGGAGATATGGCGATAGAAAATTCTCCAATTGATGAGTGAGATCGCCCGTAGACATGAACGAGAATGTTTGCAGCCTAGGATACCGCATAGCTCTGTTCCTGCCTTGAAGCAGGAGATTCAGGGGGAAAGAAACCAAATTTTCTGGGTAACAAGACACAAAAGAGAGCATAGGGGAAATCTTTAAAAATACCCCTTAAAAATCCCCCTGTAAAAAAAGCCTCTGTATTCTTAAAAATTACAAGCTTGCCCCTAATTTTGGGCAACGGTCAAGATCAATAAACAAGCTCTATAAAATGGCCCCAGAGCTAAGAAATCTTTTCGGCACCAATAGCTTATTTATCTGAGTCAAGATTCCGACTGGAAGCCCATTTACCCAAGTAGATCAGATGGGCTCAAAAGAACTTCTTAAACAAGGAAATTGGTTTGGATCATTTATTTTATGAAGGCATACTTAGAAGGCTAATTTGTCCTGATCTGAGAAGTGGTGGAGGAAGGCAAGGACCAGCGTGAATAAAGCTAGAATTGAAAATGGAACTGTAGGCACGTCCTTGATGTGGGGTTGGCAGATGATCCTGGAGGGTGTACCAAATAATGGACCACTTAAGAATCATGGTTCAAACTATTATAATTTTGTCAATTAAAGTGTACAGCGTAAAAGCTTTTGGCTAGATGGGTCTTGGACTCTAATGGGTTTTTTAAAAAAAATTAAAAAAGATGTGCGTCGTTGGTTTTGGCTTGCTCCCCTAGATGCCGTACAGGTGGCAAGGCCTCTCAGTCTCACCAATGTGGCAGTCCCATGGAGAGAATGGCGGCGCGGCGAACTCCTCCCTTGATCCGGCCCTGGCGTTGAAGCAAGAAAGCCATGGCATCTAAGCATGGTGGAGCCAAGCTTTGCGCCGAATTAAACTTTCAACGGATCTCTTCTGGATGCCCTGCTTTAGAATACAAGCTTTGAATCCTCTCGTTCAACTGCAAACCCAGTTCTATTTGATCCGCTGATGCTTTTCATGCTGCACAACACAAAACAGAGACAGTATGGAAGCAATAAAGCTTCACATTCAAAGCCTCGGATTCGAAGCAAGGACGCCAAATTAAACTCAAAGCTCTCTTCCCTGCCTTGCTCTCTTCTCTGATCTAGCCGGCCCTGCTCTCTATGCCCATCCATGTCTGTAAATCCATGGCTGCCTAATATCATCGCTGCCCATCCATGTCTGTAAATCCATGGCTGCCTAATATCATCGCTGCCCTGCAAGGGAAACCACCCTCTCTCACACAATCGGCCATCCCCTGCCAGGCCCTCGCCAACTGTAAGGTTAGGGAAAAACGTGCACACAGAGGTTGCAAAAAATGGACGGCCACGCCCTTTTTGGAATTCCACAATAAAACCAGACTTTCAAAAACAGTTGCACAACTCTAATTGCATATACAATTCTCGAGAAAAAGTCGGTACATATAGCCTATAAACTCTCCACATGAAATAGGACTATCTATAAAAAGTAAGAATCGTTCAAACACCTATTGTGGATCAAGATTGGATCGAAGACTGAAATCACTTTTTTCCCCACTTTCTTCAACCGCTGAGATTAAAGACAATATTATGTGTTGAGCCAGTGTTGAAGAAATTGATCCATTTTACCATGGTCCATTATCTAAAGAAATTGATCCAGTTTACTATAGTCCATTATTTTTTTATATTGAAGGACGTCATTTTATTCATCATCACATCATTCTATATATCACATGAAAGCCAATCCACTATCTAGGCGTGATATGTTAGAAGATGTGTTGCATGTGATTATCGAGTACATATGGCATGTTTGAGGTCCCTACCACAAGACCGGTTGGTCGTACTTGAACCCGTGACCCCAGGGCAATAGATTTTTAAGGTCCCCATTACTAGACCGATATTGGCCATGTTTGAACCCATAACCTCGAGTGTGGCAATTTAAGGTCTTGTCACGAGATCATGCCCCAAAGGGCAACCATAGTCCATTATTGACGAACCATCGGGCCATAGTCCATTATTGGTGAATCATTCTACCAAGAATTGTGGGCTTTCACCTTTTTAACGATGCTTCTCTACTTCCTCTTTGCTTCGTATGTTCGACTTTACTGTTTTGGTTTCCTGAATTCGATTTTACTGCTTTGTTAACATACAAGAGGCAAATCCTTGAAGTGGTGTCATGAGCCTCTACTTACTTCTATATGTATACAAAATACATACAAGAGGCCGATTTTTGAGGTGGTGTCATGAGCCTCTACGTACTTCTATATGCATATAGAATTTATGGATAAGCACCATATAATTAAAATGAGTTATTCTGACGGTTGGAACTTATTCAATAAAGTAGCAGAAAAATTTAAGTTTTGCATTGAATCACCGACAGATTTTTACATCATAGAACAAGAACTGGTTCATGATATTTTCTCACAAAGTTTACAAACAACCAGTTAAGAATATGGGCAGAGAAGTTGGGGGGGGAAGCTGGGGAGGGGAGCTGAGAAAGGGGAGAAGTTCCGGAAGGGGCAGGGAGAGGGAAAGGGAGGAGAGGGGAAGGGAAGCGGCAAGGGGAGTTAGGAAAGGGGGGAGGGGAAGGGGAGCAAAAGGGGAAGCCACCAAAAAGTTTTGGAAGGGGAAAGGGAAGGGGGAGATGGATTCCCTTTTAAAAATAACATTAATATTAAAAAAGTAAATAATAATTAATTTAAATAGATATAGATTAAATTAATTAAACTTAAATTAATTTAATTTAATTACTAAATTAAAAACATTCTCGACATGGTAGTCGAGAATGGATGAAAAGCTACACAAAGCCACACTCTTTCAGAACCACGCCATGAAAAGATGCTGGGCTCAAATAATTCAGGACCTTAACAACCTGGCCCTCAAGTTTTAGAGCTAAGATCAGATCTCAGTCGTTGGTTACAACAGTGTTACCCACTAGTAACCCACTAGTAACACATTGAAAAGCCCATAAAAACCTAGTTTGTTATGCCAAATAACCATAAACATCTACCATGTTATGGAAACTACCATAAAACCCCTACAAAACCACCATAAAACTCTCGGGCCCAGTTTGTTAAGGCGGATAACACCCTCGTTCCAGGGTATTATCCCTCCCATGTCGATGTTCAGACCTGGTTGCATTGGCGTTCCAGATAAGTTACTGCATCCAGATGATTCCTTGGTTGTCCTCTCCTGTCCTACCAGATTCCTCATGGCGATGGCCATAGCTATGGCCGCTCATATTGCTCATTAGATCCAAGCCTCCCCTCCATGGAGCTGCTGCAACCGAAGGCGTCCCTGTGCAATAACTTGCTGATAGTGTGTTGTTCGATTGCCCACTGTTGTTGCTCCTTTCTTTCGTTATTAGATTTCAAAGCAACAATCTCGGCGTTGAATGATACTTGCTTATCCCATTTCCACTGTAAAACCCACGGTCGTGACAATCCATCTCCTCAATTTCTTTCTCCTAATCAATCCTCCCCATAAATTTCCATTTTCAAGCTCAGTTTTGGCCTAAATGAACCTATCTCGAAATTTTCCACTTTTTAACCTCCTTCTGTCGGATTTCTACTGGGTTATTGACTTCTTACAACACTTTGCAACTTAAAGAAAACTGCGCCTTAAGCTTAAGAACAGAGACAAGAAAGAAAGAATCAACCTCTAATCTATTGGGCTCCATTAAGTTGCGGAACAAGCAAGTCAGACGGAAAAGACGCCTAGAAGCAATCCAGCCTTGCGGTCCAATCGTATCGTGACATGTGTCGCCAATTCTTTCTCCGAAAATCGTGCAGGAAATTTACTCGCCGTTCTGCCATTTTTACCCCATGTTCTATTTTTTTACTCTTTATTCTGTTGTTTTCACTTGCTGTTCTGATTTTTGTCGCCACGTGGCAGCGCTGGATTGGTTCCAGGCGTCTTTTCCATTAGGGCAAAGTCCCTCCGAGCTTGACTCCGGAGGGTCAACCCATGGGGAGGCTGGGTTGACCCTCTGGAATCAAGCCCGGAGGGACTTTCCCGTATTCAGAAGGAGGGGGCAATGGGCACCTGTCCAGCTCACGGGCTAGAATTGGAACAAAGAGCTCAAATCCATCGTGCCATAGTTGGGGCTCTATGAGTAGAAAGTGATTTTCCTGCCCATTTTTTCATATTGGCCCACTTGATCCGACACAGAAAATGGATCTAGGTCTAGGATTTAGAACATGTTGCAGAGGCCACCATCGCCGCAACTGCCGCCAAGCTCCAAAATCGCCCCCAGATCATCCAAACCCTAGAATTTCTCCTCTGTAGCCCTTTTTCGGCCAAACCCATACCCATCTACTAAAGCCGAGCTCTGAACTGAAATGCTTTTAAAGGGCATACTTTATTCCATTCAGACCATGTTTTATGTCGTTCGGCCTTTTAAATGGACTTTTTTGTGCAGCTGGGGTGGGCCATGGCTGCGCCTGATTTTGTTTGGCCATGGTAGCTGCGCTGATCTTGCGGCGCTGCCCGAGCAAGTACTACCGGAGCAACATCATGGCGTTACAACCTTGTTTTTGTAAGTTGAAGCTCCTACATTTCCTTATGACTTATTTCTTGTCGTGACACTTTTATGCAGAGGTGAAGCAACTATGGCATTTTTTCAAAAGAAAGAAGCAGCCGAAAATGGAGAATTCCTCTCCAAGTGGTGCAACGAGATCTTAGGCCCAAAGATGTGTACCAAATTTTCAAACATGGGCAGGAAGAAAAGGCAGGATGTAGAAAATACATTAAAGAACAAGGTGCCCCTTTGATGTTCGGAGAATATGTTTTCATGGTTTCTGTTTTGCTATTTTGTGTTGGGTCTTTTTTGTTTTATGTGAAGCCATGTAAATACTATGAACCCAGGGTGTCATTTTCTTAATGTAGGAGTTTTGACTTTTGTTTACAAACTGTGAAGGTCAATTTATACAACCGAGGAAGGAAAGAGAAAGTGTTGGTAACTTTATAATAATTAGGCTAAGCCCATTTGGCATTTTTAAGACATTGTGGTCTTCTTCAGGTGAATGCTTTAGAAAAATGTACATTTTTATGTACCTGGAAAGGGACATTGTAAGCTCAAGTACATTTTTCTTTATCTAGAAAGGGATATTGTACATAATTTGATGCCTTCCGACTGGAGCCCCATTTTTCGGATGTTGGATTTCTGTATACTTGCTCTTAATCTCCTCGCAACATGGAGACCCTCCTGGACCAATCTCCAACTGTACCGTGATAGCATTTTGGATGAATTTTAAGGACTCTACAAAAAAAAACTGGAAGAATCGATGCTAGTTTGGTAGGAGCCGTCCCAGCGAATAATTATCTGGCAACTCGCAGTCATTTTTTCTCATCGGATCCACATATGCAAATATATGATGGCAAAGATAGGTTCAAAACTCTGATCACAGAGTCTCAGTATGCCGGTTAGGTGATTCGAACAGCAGCGACCAACAACACAGGTGACCGATAGTTTACTGGCCACAGTCAGTTTGGAGCAGTTTTCAGCATATTCTAAGTTTTAGCATATACTTAGAAACCACTTGAGGGCAACCCAAAAATGTAAGTCGTATGTCTCTAATTTGGAAGCGCACCAATTGGGATTCACGTGACACTGCTTTATTTTAACGTTCGCCTCTCCTGATCCGAAAGCTTTGAAATAATTGGAAAAATGTTTAATTCGTATTTTGTCTCTAAGTTTTGTCTCTCCAAACTGCACAAACAATTAATAACATAGACTATTACTGAGACACAATATATAAGTCTCCTACACAGATACATGCTATTTCTATCACGCTATTTGTAATTGAATACTTTACATTGACAAGCTTGCAAGACATTCAACGAAAACAACAAATTAACACCCTGTAGTCAATAAAGCCACCTTTTGTAATATAGAATCCAAGATTTGGAACGGCTTTTCATTTTCCATGTAATCGTGCTCCAGCAAGGTCAAATTAACTCTATTGTCAACTCCCCATTTGTTGACACAAATCCCACAAATCCCAACTGGCACATTTGCTTGAATATTCTGATAGCCTTGTTTCCTTCGTATTCACAGCATTCTGAAATTATAGTACTTCATGAAATATCATCCTAGCTATGCATTCTAACAAACACTTGATGAAAGTCCTCCAAACTTCCACACCAAAAAATGCAGTGCATTTTCGACAAAGAGATTTGGTTGCAATATGATTCTCATAATTTGGGCATGAGTGTATTACTCCAGCCAGGAGACATCTCGTTCATGCATGCATGTAGAACAGCCACATGCGTGATATTGTCTGGATAAAAGCCATGCCGCACCATTTCATTAAGAAGCCTTATAGCTACCATACCATTAAAAGACCCTGAGATCACTGCATTCCATAAAACCGTACTCAATGGAGAAATCCTTTCAAACACCCCACTTGCATCATCAAGCTCCCACATTTCAAGTACATATTAATAAGTGCATTGATAAGCTGCATATGAACAACAGTTCTGCTGTTTATACAATGAGTATGAATAAATTCACACCATTCTAAAGTTTTTGCACTAACACATGCATTTAGGATGGCTACATATGCAACATTGTTAGGTCTAAACCCCTGCTGCTGCATTTCATTGAAAACTTACATAATAGCATGCATGTTTTCAGTCCGGAGATGAATGATCCATGAAATGGCATTTTGTGAATTCATAATCATAAAGACTTTGCAACCATCTTTAAGGCAATCAAATTTTGCATACATGTCAATGAGGCTACTCCCAATGGATAAAGCTAGGTCCAGTCTAGCTTTTGGCAGACTTGCAAGAACATATTTACCTCTGTCAAAGCAACTGCAATAGCACAAGAAATGCTACTCTAGTTAAAGCCATGTTATTGCATTTTCGTAAAGAAATCAATAGAATTTTCCCCTTGTCTGAGATATTTATATCCTGTAAGGATTGCATTCCAAGACACGTCATGAATAGATTCGTCTCATACAAAGCCCTCACCTATGCCGAATGTATCTCTGCATGAATATTCTCAGGCTACAAATAAATGAAACTGGTTATGGATATATACCTATCTCACAATGTCACACACAACCCCCACACCATAGAGCGAAACATTTGTTTGGCAGTATGTACATCACTTTAAAAGTATTTAAGCAACTCATTGATCAGTCTATGTTGCACAAAAAAACTTCAGAGGGTAATGACACTCGAGATTGAAAGTCTTATTTGGTAATATACTAGAAACTAAGCATAATAAGGAAAGAAATGGCAAGCTCTTTGTTATGCATCTCAGCCACTTATTTGAGAAGATAAATACGTAAGTAGACGATAGAATCAAGCCTTGCATGGTCAATTAGCTTAGATTCTGGCTATTTTAATGCATCCTTCATCCAATGTAAGAAATGAAAGTAAGAACGCCAGTAAATCTTCGAAATGCAAGTAAAAACATCAAAACAGCCACCAGAGAATTTTGTCGCAGTTAAAGAACAGCTTTGCTTTTACAATGCCATGCGGCATAACACTAATGGACCAAAGATGCGTAATGTTTTTAGTTGTTCTTACATTGAATGATATGCATGTATGTTTATGCTAAATTAACATAAAAGCATAAGCTATGACTTGCTTCCCAATCCCCTTTTTTTTTAATTCTTTGTCACTAGAGCATGTTAATTTGTCTAGTCGTTATTTTGTATGCTAAGAATGCAACATGGGAGATTATAAATTGCAACATTGCACCGCAGAAAAGAATACGGCAGAAAGCAATGGGTAATCCTCCCCGGGTTTCACCCTTAAAATGGGTAGGGTTTTTTTTTTGCCTCACCCGCTCAGATACACGGCCCGAAAAAATACTTGTTCACCACCGTTGTTTGAGGTCGCCGCTTAGGGTGCGTGGGCGGAACTCCTCAACCGCTTTGATACGGTAGGGGGTGCTTGAAGATCCGAAGCTTTGAATCGAGGGGTCCTTCAAGATCATAGGGTTTGGAATGAACGCTTCGGTTTTTGAATGAAGGTTTTGGTTTTCGAAAGCTATGCTTTTCTTTTCTTTTCTTTTATAGATAGTATTATTTGCATATCATCTTGTTGTGCTTTCAATCGCTCCAAATAGCTTTACTTGTGGTTGTCTTGCTAAGAGATATCTCATTTGTTATGTGCCAACCCGCTTAAATACAAATGGTATTCCTGTGTTTTGGAACTCTCTGAGGGAAACATGGGGTGGGTGGGCTTTGGAAGGGTTGGGCCATGAAGCTTACTCGCTATGGGGCACAAGGTGGATGCAAGTTTGGTTTGTATGAATACTTCAAGAAAGTCTACATCAGGATCAAGCGGTGACCGATATATATTCACTCTTACGGGACTCCCATCTATATTGCCAATTGCTTCGCCCAAGTCATTGCAGACCTTTGTCTTTGCCCTTCCGGCAAAGTAAAAGTTCGAAGACAGTGCATGACCTAGTTTTTGCAAGAGGGTTGATTGATCCGCTTTTCCAAAAGTTCACCTATCCAAGGCCTTTGGGGGTAAATTGTCGTGGGCATCAAGGTTTAAATTTTTCTATGCCTCCATGTATAAATGCTTGTGTTCTTGCAGATTATATAAAGGTCTCTTGCCACTCTAGTGTTTAAATATTCCATGTATGACCAAATACAAACTATCCGATATGCAATTTTTGAACTAATCGAATCTTCTTTATTTTCTTAAATTTTGCAATGATAATGTTTACTTCTTTTGAACATTCAGTTGATTTTTTATACAAAAAAGTGGTTAAAGGAACAAGAGCAGAATGCTCGACAGGAACCCAGTTGTTAGTGACATCTGCAGCGGGCTATATCTCTGGTACTGTTGGAACTGTAGTGTCTAATCCAGCAGATAACATTGTCACCTACTTATACAACTTGTTCTTATATGATATGTTCTTATATGATACGTTGAAGGTCTCAAATTGGCCTGTAAGTTCGAAATTTACTTTGTTACATAGCTTTCAGGAAGCATTTTCATGCAATAATTAGGTTAGGTTTATTTTGTGGTATATCCAGAAGTAGGTCTATGGTAATTTTGTATAACGCCATAGAGATGTCTCTTTGTATTATGTAAAGTACTTATGCTGAAATATTTGCACTCATTTTCAATTTCAATGTGTCAAAACCTCTTTTGTTTAATGGGCATTTAATCTTCTTTACCTTCTTAGATAGAGTGTTAAACACAGATTTGCTTAAATGCAGGCCAACAAGTGGGGGCAGCAGTATTGATCACGTGAATGATGACTTTTCGTTTGATGGCATGGCCAAATGATTATTCCACTGTATATATTGTTATGACCAGCTACATGCGCTGTTACTACAAGTCAGTTTTATCACTTCTGTTTCCTTTTTGGAGGCTTATGTGCACAATCAGTCACATGTCTTGCAGTTTTGGCATGGCCTCTTCTTATAAATATGTCACCTGATCATACTTCATGACAGTATGAGACTATATTCAGAATATACATTTAGAAACATACATATATGAGATACACATGTCTATAACCTGCTGGCAGATATGCAAAAGGTAGCAGGAAAGCTGTTGTTCCTATACATTGCACAGAACACTTTTGAACTCGGCACTTTTACTGCTGATATTTGTTTCTGCCACGAACTTTCTTCAAAGCCACAAAATAGCATTATCTTCTTCCAAATCTTTTATCACTTTGGAATAATACCAAGAGATTATAGATGTGATATTCCATATTTCTATTTGCATTCGTTGTTTTAAATACTTGAGATCAATAGTCTGATAGTAATTAACTTTGGAAGATTTTCAAAGTTAGTATATAGGAGATGTATACATGAAGCATGTACGGATCAGAACTCGTGGTAAGAAGAGGCAGTTTTTTAGTATATTTAATCAAGTTGAGTCCCGGTAAGAAGAGTAAAAGCTTCAATATTTTTGATCGAAGTCCTACCTTATGCAAAGATAACCTTTGCCAAGATAACTATAAGTCAATATTTTATGTGCTCAAATCAGCGACAATGCAACCAATGGTTTCTCACACATTTATGTTCATGTCTCATGCAAGCAGCTACATGCTCTACATCTTATTGTTATTCTCTAGCCTAGTCTTGGCATACAATACATTAAACAAAATTTATGTCCATTGGTGGACATACGCTAAAAAATACCATTTAAAAATACATGGATTTACAACCTGCTTAATTTATTGTATAACTTCCTCAATCTTTGATTGAACCATGGAAGCAATCTCCTACCTCAATAACATACCTCAATACGTATAGGTATACCATATGTTGGGTGTATTATGCCCAATATACCCCCAATATAAATTGAGGTATACCATACATATTCTTTAACGTATACCTCGAGTATATCCTACCCATTAAGTATTTCTAAATATCCCGAGCCATGTGGCCATATTCTATTATGCCATATGACTTCACAAGACCGGATGGTGAGGGGTATGTCTTCTGGTGATGCCGCCAAGACAAGATCGGATAGGGTATGTAAAACGAAGATATTCCATAAGTACATCTACTGGGTAGGGGGCTTTGAACTGGCTTTTCCCATTTACGTATGTAGGGGTTTTCCACCTCCAAAATACGGGGGTTTTTAGTGACCCTTGCACGCACATTGAGGTATCCCCATATGCCTAGGTGAAACCCCCGCAATCCCACGATGGGCTCTGACGGGTTGAGGAGCTGCCAAGGGGGTTCACATAGTTTTGGCCATTACAAACCATGTGAGTGACCCGAAGGGTTTGTTTTCCCTTTAAACCGCATATATACTGCACCTAGGGGTAGCTTTTTGGGTTTTAGGGCTGATTTTGGCAATCTGATGTGGTCGAAAGGGGTTTCTAAAAAATTCAAACACGATACAAGGGAGTTTTTGCCCCCTGCGTGACGCAGTGGCCACTCTATACACAATAGGTGCATCCCTCGGGAGCCGCTGGTGCGCCCGCCGACTGATGCATTATCCACCAAGCCTCCTGAGGGGATGGAACCGGATAAGGTGGCTCTGCACGCCGTGGGCTGGGATGAGGTGGATTTGGATGTCGAGGTTGCACTCACAGATAACCCACGCTTCTTGTTCCATATGACTCGCATCGTGGGCCTTCTCCTAAGAAGACGGGCGAAAAAGAAGCATCGTAGAAAATTCTTCTTCTCCATAGTAGTTATGGACAAGAAGATCGTGAGTCGAACGCTTCAGGGCGCCACGCCACCCGCGAAAAGAACGAGTGGCGCTGGCCGCTCGTAATTTGGATCCGTGATATCTTGTGTCTTCAGGAACATAAGTGTCGCGGTCGAAGTCCATTCATGATAGGTGTATGCAAGAGGAGCGGAAGCGGCGGGTGTTTTGAGCGGCAAAGATGGGTGATGTTGCCGACTCCTTGCATCCGGTAGGGGCGTGACGACTCTTCATTCCGGTGAATTATGTCGGTGGGCGGGGGGGCGGCCCGCACGCTAACACTGATAGATCTTATCTTTAATACCCTACTTACGCCCGAAGCGCCAAAATTTCGAAGCGACTAACAAATTTGGTTCATCTCTACCCGATCTCGACCATTTTCCTCGATTAATCCCGCAGCCTACTCCATTGCGGCGGGTCGCGAGCGTGATTTTAAGTTAAACACCTATCCAGAAGGATGCCGATTTCTCTGGGGATGCCAGACGGTTTCGTGCACCACCGGAATAATTTTTGGGATGAAGCGGAATGGTGAGGCCCTAGCTAAAGGTCAAAGGCATTCACCAAGTCGGGGAAGTCGGAGAGCAATGGCAAGAGAGGGAGGTGTTAGAGGCGTTATGTCGTGAATTGGAAGCCCTGGAGGCCCGGTAGATTGCCCGGATGGGGTGCGGGAGAATGAGATTTTTGCCACATTGCAGCAGATGAATCCGTGAGGCCGCCGTGCAAGGGGTCAAAGCGTGGATCACCGGCTGGCGGAAGGGGACACTAATTCCTAATTTTCTTCGGGGGTCGCACCCACGTAAGAAGCATGCGGGCCTCAATGTCGCCATTGGCATTAGTCGATGGTCGATGATCAATTCGCCATGGACATCACACGTGCTACTTTTCTCGCACTTCTCTCAATTTTTCAGGAAAAGAGATATCCCTACAATGCATCGCGATGAAGGAGATTGTGCTCGAAAGTGTCGCGCAAGGTGTCGCAAATAGAGGTGTGTTGCGTACCGGGCCACAAAGCGTAGCTTGAGGAGGCTTTGTCATGCCTTGGCCCCCGTAAGTGCCTTGGTCTAGACTCCGCATTCCGGCCGAAGTTCTTCCAAGTATATTGGGATTGGGTCCGGGGGGACTCTATTGGGGACCTATCAAGACTGCCCGTAAGCGTTGGACTATAGGCTCAACACGGCCGCATCTCGTTGATACCAAGGTGAAGGAGCCGCCACATTTCTGATTGGTCCATTACGCCTGCGTCTAAAGTAAAAAATTATCGCGAAGGCATTTCGCTAGACCTGATGTGAAAGAGACTATTAGTCCCATGCGGTCAGCCATTCCGTCAGCAACGATTCTTAGCAATATAGTCGTGATTCGGAGGGCATTCACCGGGCGCCAGAGAACAGTCACAGATTGTGTATCACTTGAAGTTGGACTGAAAGGCCTATGAAAGTGTTTGTGGACGTTCTTAAAAAGGATGATGTTAAACTTTTGGGTGTACCTGGAGAGCTTTACCAAGGCGTGGGCTATGAAGCTTTTAATGCCCGCCAGAGCCACCCTCCCAAGGTCATGGGAAGTCATCTCCGATCTTTAGTGTGGGGCGTGGAGTTCGCCGGGGATGCCCTTGGCACTCTTCCTCTTTACCATTGTTGCGAAAGGCCCTCGCAAGTAGTTGTTGACTTCCGCAAAGTAAGGAGGGGTGTGGTGGAGGGCCGAGGATAGCGTATGGGTCGCAGCAGATTGGGAGTCAAGACGCCGATGATTCGCTCTTCTTCCCGCAGCCGATGAGAGGAATCATTAAACACCGAAGGAGCTGCCGGATACATTCTTCCCTTATCGCTGCCTCATGAATTGGACGAAGTGCTCGGATTGTGGCCAGCAAAATGACCCTTATGCCCGTGGATCGTGTCCCAATTCCCTTAACGCAGCCGCAGGAGCATGCTCTAGGCTTTTGGGTATCCCGCTCGGGTATCGACATCTCAAATACGGCTATGTGGGAGGACATTCCGTGGGGACCAAGGCCGGCACCTCAATTGATGGAAGGGGGAAGCTCGCCCATGGTCGGCAAGGTCACGCTGGCGTAAGTCGGCCCCATGTTCGACTCATATTTATATGGCTCTATCATCCCCGGGCCCTGTAAAGCAAAGGGCGGGAAATCTCCTCTATGGTGCGAAATTTGTATGGGGAGGCAATGAGGAAAGGGCGGTCGTTAAGGTGGCCCGGTGGAAGTGTGTGTGCCCTAAGGTCGTCAAAAGTAGCAGGCGCTTCTTCGACCTTGACCTCGTTGCATGGTGCGTCCTCTTGTCTAAGTTTGTCCTACCATTCTTGAATCTTTCGACTCGGCTTTTGGTCTTGCTTCATCGATCGATGTCTCATTGCCGCTCGTACTGTGGCTCCCTCGAAGGCGTTGCGTGGATATCGCCGCACGCCATGCCTCTCCGTTTCTTTAAAAGGGACTCGCGAGTCGGGGAGCAGGTCCCGGTCCGGCCGCATTTGCAATTAGCGCCACCATGTGTATTCATTTGAGGCATCGGCTTTGGTGGATCCCCTCGGACCACCGCACACCTTAGGTGCTGGCGACCTCGCCGATCCTCGCGTCTGCCGAGATGGGCGCCGGTGTAGGGTATTAACTCCGGTATGAGTGGTATATTGATGGGCAGCCGGCACCCCGGCGACACACTCACCAATTTCGCTTCAAGAAACGAGATTGTGCTATTTGGGCGGGTGGCTAATTCTCTGTTCTGAACCCCTCCGCTGTGCATCAGATCGCAGGGGCGATGTGTGGAAGTGTCACCCAAAGTAGACCCTCAAATTTCGTGAGATCCCGATTATGGGCTTTGGCAATTTCTGATGAGCCGCCTCTCTCAACCGGATGGTTGGGGGACTCCCAGTGTGTGGGGAAGAGCCAGCCTACATCCGGAGATGGGTGTGGAACCCAATCTCCCCCCCCAAGATCGGGCATTGTCAGGGCGGTGGCATTGCTCTCTCGAGGGTGAACACGTGGGTTCATGGGATCAACCCACGGATTAGCGACATGTGTCCTATGTGTGGTACCTGTGGAGACCCTAGAAACCGCATGTTTCTTTTGTTCACATATCCATTTTGGCATGGCAAGGTCCAACGCCTCTTCCATACCTCGCCCGTAGTCAAGAGGTTCTTTGGGGGTGTACCCCAACAGGTGGTCCCGGCTTAGTCCGGGCCTTTCATTTGTGTAAAGCCCGGTTGTTGTGGCTCATTTGGAAGCGGCGACACATGAAGGTGTTCAGAATGAGATGCAAACAGGCTTTTTGGTCCCAAGCTTGAGGTACAAGCTATATCTTTCTTACCTGGCGTCTCCTCGGAAAGAGCAGTTCAAAGCAGCGGTCTGGGAAAGAACCCTCCACATTGTAGACAATCTGGGCAGATTTGTGGCATGAGTCATAGATAGGTACACACGTCTGGTGGGTACTCGCTCTAGTGTGGGCAGGAGTACCCTAATATCGCTTCATCTTTTGTATTTATTCCGATTAATATTAGTTAATTTGATCTTTTCAAAAAAAAAAAAAAAAGAATAGGAGATCTAGTTTGTCATACATGATACGCAAACAATACTTTAAACCTATACATGATACGCAGACAGTACTTTAAACCTATCTTACATCTACAACTCCATGTCAAATACTTGTCGTCTCCAAATATTTCATGTTGAAAATGCATGCAACAATTGCCATTATGGTACTATCAAACCATGTACAAAATGGAATGCTTTTGGCAGAGGAACAATGAAATATAGACTTATGGAATTGCCATTATGGTACTATCAAGCTTATGTCCAAAATGGAATGTCTTTGGCAGAGGAACAATGAAATGTAATAATATTATGAAGCAAAGACATGCTTGCATCCAACAATACAATTGTTCGCTAAGAATTTGTCGATATATAAAGTTATACATGACATTTAAATAGAAATAATATAGAAAAAAAACCTACATGAATGAATCTCCTTTGAATAATACAAAAGCAATGATGCCATTTTTCCAATTTGCATCATAAAATAATTTCCTCCTCTCAAAATTCCAAACCTATGTTGAAAACTCTTGACAACACTATTAAAAGGATTTGTAATAATTTGCAAATTTATTTACCTCCTCCATGGCAAATTATTCCCTCAATTTTAGCCCATTAATTTCCCTAAAAATACACGTACCTTTAGAATGGACATCCTATATCTTTCTATGCCATCCTAGATGCATCATAAATTGTGAATATCTTCCGTGATATAAGGAAGAGTTTCACATACAAAAAGAAAAGTTTTAAGCCATACTACCAAGATGTAATCCCCCTTCAAATTGGAAAAGAGTGGTATTTAGAGGTAGATATACATAAGAAAATCGTTTCATAAAGAGGACTCGTCCAAACAATCTTGCCGCAGAAAATATAGTCACGCCAAGATAACTAGTTTGCATCCAACAAATATAAGTCACTTTGCATCCAACAAAATAACTCGCTCGTAACCACCCTCAAATAAAACACTAATAAATGAAATGCTTGAACGCATTGCCAACATATAACCTAGAATGAAAAATCAACTTGATTCCGGACACATTTAGGATGATACCAAGTTGGTAAGCCCCCGGATAGACAAAATAAATAATACACTGCAGAACTAAGATGATTTGCATTTTATACATTTTGTCCGGATCTTCTTCGCGATCAACACCAAACTCTTTGCCACTACAAAGAAGCGCAATTTGGAACCGATGCTCAGCGACCTTTGTGCCGCGAAAATGGTATCCATGGCCATTATACCTCACAATTGCTTGTAAACACTTAAAGAACCTCCACCGATCCTATGCTCTAGTGAGCAAGCATCCACTTTCGCAGCTTTTTAGTGGCACCGCTCAAAGTATATGATTTATATCCAAAGATGATCTAAGACTATACAAAAAAAAAAAAAAAAAACCTGATACAATGTTTCGGATTCCCAAATTCAATACTTCTTACGTAAATATTAAATTGTAATTTGACCCTCTAGACAATCCCACGGGGAACAATTGACTAGGCCAAAGACAAAGTTACAATAAGATTCCATATATTGAATATATTAAATATGTTAAATATGCCTGATCTCTAGCCAAAGACACAGTTACAAAAGATTAAATAAAACGATCACGTGCATACATATTTTCATAAGAACACTCTAATTGTTTCCGCATCTCAAGACTTTATAATGATAATAGAACGTATTTCATAGAATCTAAGTCGATAACTTTCCAAAGAAGAAACTTATACATTAAAGTTCCCAAATGGACTGATCTTACTTGATAATTTGTCATTTGAACCATAGCTAAGTAAAACATCAAAGCATGGAACAAGAAAATTCGGTTACCTCCAGTTAAATGCCCAAAGATTAGCTGTGGAAGGGTAATTAAGGCAGAACTCATGTAAGCTATAGGTTTTCTTGGGTTTATCCCCCTTTACCATGCCACAATGTATAATAACATAACAGGTACATGAATCTTTTCAAGATCTAAATCTAAATGGTTCTTAAGTGCATAAGGAGCAACCATAAAGTATATAACGAAGTTTTAAATATGACACCTAGCTCAGCTTAATACAAATGTGTCTCAAAAACCATAGATCTATCATAAATGATATTAATCATTAGGTTAAACCTTAAAGTGTTATCTCCATTTTATGGAGAGTAACACTCATATTGTGTAGATCACTTTAAAGCATGTCATGCAAATATAATATCCAAAGACATAATGTTATTGTGCTTCACTAACCGAGAGGGGCAGGCATCCGATCAGAAAGCATAGTATTCTACAACCATTTTTAACATGTAATTTAAATTCTATTAATGCTATAAGAAATAATATACTCTAGATCATGCAGACCTAATCAGCTTTTAATAATAATATTTCTATAGCAGTATTAATTATATCTTGCTATATTCCAATACACCTAAATAGGTTAGAACCTCGCGATAATGTAAGCCAAATGAAATTATTCATACCATATTACAGCATATAATTCAAAGTGATCTAATTGTAATTTTAGTCTAAGTAGGGGAAGAATCCCAAACCCGATTGATCTTCGATTTTTGGGACAGCTCCCCAAAGAATATAGATGAGTTTGATGTAGCTTCATAGGATCGTGATCCTTGTGAGGTGGTCTTACCATTTGTCTCATGCTATCAGCAGTTTTGGTGCTTGCACTTCCTTCTTTCATATTGGTGTTGGAAATATCCTTTCCTCCATCGTAAGAATTCTTTTGCCGCCTCTTGCACAGCCCTTTGGCAACCTTCAAATCGAACAATTTCTTGTTCTGGGCCCCGCCCTTTTTTCAAATTGCAGCCTTTTCCTAGTGGCCATGTTCAAATCCCTTTCTTTTTCTCGCCCATTAACCGGCGCCACATGTGATCCTACATCTATGCACAACAGGGACAAAAGAAAACCAAATGCTATCCTACTGAAATGCCCTGCTCATATATAGGCCCGGACAGATGACGCGGTACTTAATCTGGCCCACATTTCCCTTTGAAGTGTTCTTAAGCTTCCAAAGACATAAAGTAGACAGAAACTTACCTAAGTATGGATTTGCAGAGAGCTATTAACAGATTGTGGGTACGCCCATCTGGGTTGCTCCTCTATCTGGGCCAATGCAGATGCTCGCCATGCAAAACCCTAACATTCCTTAATGAAAAATCCCGATATATTATCAAGGTAATAAGACCTTTTAATATTTGGGAAAATCAAACTTACCAAATACCCTATAGTTGATAGCCATGTTTTTGTTTAAGAAAAATGTTTTCAATTATAATCTCCATAACATGAGATGTACTTATAATAAAAAACCTACCTCCTTCCGTTGTTTGGGGGCATTTGCAAACATGGTTATTTATGCTATTCATATGTTAAGGTGTGGCCTGTCTGAGCAAAGCCCCGCCCACACAATAATATTTTACTCCAAAGGAAAACCTGCAAAGACCTTTAATCCACTACTATTTTTGCATTTAAAGCACGCACTATATCCCCAAAATTATACAATAAGCCGTGGAACCGCTTCTTTATGCAGAAATTTTGAAACAAGCCTGATATATTTTTCTCCAAAGCCATTATGTAAAAAGTCTTCATTAAGTTGTAAATATCTTCGCCAGCCTTCGGTGATGATCAGAATGTGCATAAAGGTACGATAATTTGTGAGATTATTACTTTAAGTGCCCGCCAAGATGGCCTATAGTGCCCTCATTTTGATAAATTTGAAAACTTCAAAGGTAGCTTAACTCTTTGTCATAATTCGAAATAGAATAGAGGCCCCTACTCCGGGCCCTCCACCTTATGGTAATATTGAGAAAGTTTGCCATGTATCCATACTTTTCTTGGTCAACAATCTTATAAGTGGTTTCATCTTTTGATGCCCCGATGCTTCATATTATAAATAGTAACTTCTCCATCTCCGCCAGAAGAACTGCTCAATATTTTAGCTTAATGACATTGAGATCATCAATGTATCTCGGCTGCATGATCAAACATCTTTATGTCCCGAATCTTCCAATCGCGGGAGCTAGTTTAAGCATGAAATCTACCATGCCAAGCTAAGTATAGATTGCACCATGCAGGCTGCATGAAAAGCCCATAGGTATGCCCTTTTTCTGCCTCCATATGTCATTTCCCGATTGGAGATAGCAAAGGTCAAAAAGCCATTCATTTTTTTTAAATCAGCCATCTTCACAATGGACCAGCATGTTTTCTCAATGTCTTTATTTAAGTGTCTTTCCCATTTAATTTGAAATTTCCATCTTTTTTCCTTAATTAACATGTACAATTTTTCATGGTCCACTCATGTGATCCCATACTAGTTCATCGATATTTTATGATCTCAATGATCCCGCCTTTCCCCATATAGAGGTATATTCTCATAACATTTTGTAATATCGTTATAAAACACATTATCAATCCTCGCGATGGTAGATTTAAGATGACATCATAAGAAGAATTTACTATCCATGATGCATTGATTTTTGCCGATTTTCCTCAGAGAATAGCCCAGATGGAGCAAAGGAGTCCAGGGCACAATAAAGGCCAGATCTCCGGTAACATTATTGAGGATAGCCGATCCATTGTGCCATCTCCAGAAGATGGAATCAAATGCTTAGTGAGCCACCTATACTGGATTTATGTGCTTTAAAACTTGCCCATCAGGTATGGAAGTTTATTGTGGCTGCATTGTATTTCTTAATACCCTTTGATGTACTCTTTACATTGAATTTTGATAATATCAGATCCTCGCCTATTTTCAAAATCATCACCATCCATCCCGCTCTTTGCCATATCATGATATGCTTTTTTGATAAAACCGATTGTTGTTGGCCTTATCCAACCCCCAAATGTATAGATTGTGAATCAGCCATTCTAGGTTTCTACAAACCTCGTGGATCATTCCATATAAATCTTCTAACAGTAGATCTTTTCGATTTCAACAACCTCCATGTGTGTGCATACTTTATCAAGAACACAGTAATATTTTCTTTTGTCATTATCGCTAGGGTCTAGGTATCATATTTGTGAACTTCCTGCACTGTCACACAATTTAGCAAAGTCTTCCATAAAGGTTTGGACATTGAAATCGCTAAAATGTGGATATGGTTTAATCCCCTTAACTCTTCTTAGCTTCTTGCAATGGATAATTCCTGCATCAAGAGGGTTCTCACATGCCCTATGTTAGGGTCAATGAATTTTGCCGAATCGGGTTACCGCGATGGACATTTTATATTTATGTTAACAAAGAAATATGGAATAAGGTTTATACACCTTGTCTTTGATCTCGCTTCGATGTATCTCCATGCAAATGTAGTCTTTGTCCACCATGTCTACACCCTCTCCGTATGCTTCCCAATAACAGTTGTAGAATATTTTTCTGATGTCTATTCTTTCCAAAGATTTAGATAAAAAGTGAGGTGCGATTCTTATCTTTTGTCTCTTTATTGCATTTTAAATGTCTTTTTTCCGCTGATATCCGTGGTAATGATCCCGTATTGCACTCATCCACCTACATCAACCGTGATTGGTTAGTTAAGTGGAGCAATAAGGACATAATGCAACGGTTAAATCATAAGTCAAAAGATATTTTTATAGATTTTATCAAAAAGGTGTACATATCGATTTGAGCTCAAGCTCTATTATGTAAAAGCAAATGCCGGATGACAAATGTCATTCTCGCTTTATTGAGTCCCATCAACATGTTCAATGTCGAGGTGTATTTTCTTCCGTAGATACACTTTGTTACCACCCTTTGATGATGGTATCATTATCCAACCAAGCTGGTCGCTTGTGCACTATTTCGGTAATATTGTTGCATCTAGCAACAAGAGGGTCGCAGCTGATCCCGGGTGCCATTTTAACAAAACCCATCTTTGAACCGGTTTAGAGTTTTGCCTTTCAATCGGGTCTTCTTGTAGATGGAGTTCCTCAAGTATTTAGACTGCTGTTCAAACAGAAAGGAAATAGGTTTCCACTGCTTTTTCGACAATATCAGCCATCCTTGAATTCCCATATATGGCTTTCGGGACCGGTTTCGTGAGTTTTCTCGTGATAAATCATGGTCATCTCTATCATAGTTTTTCTGACCTCCTAGATATGATAAGTGAGCAACAATAAAGAAAGTTTCAAAGACATTGTTCGTGAGCTAGAAATAACCACCATTTTTCAATTGGGGAAGTCCTTTCAGAACCGATTCCATATGGTTGAGCAAGTACCATATCCCTTGGTCAAACCGATAATGCCGATCCGCAGTTGATTTTTGTTCTTGAAGCATTTACACTTGAAATATGGTCCGTGTTTTATATCCTTTTGAGGTAAAAATCATTTTTTCTTCACTGTGGAATATGTGACCCTTTGGCAACCTAATAGTAGGTCTTTGTTACGACTTCATCAAAAAATGTCATATCAAATGGGGAGCCTGTGGTTGATATATATAAAGATTTTCTCCAATTTACAAAGAAGAGTCTTGGCCTTGTTGATTTCATCTTTAGTAATACCTGCCCAAAGCAATCCAAGTTTTGTTGATTGAGCAAGGGCACCAAAGTTCTGACTTTTCCGATAGCATGGTCATAGGATGTCAGCCAGCATTCACTGACATTGTTCAATAATAATGGGGAAGCATGATGAATTCTAATGGGTTGTTAGGAACTTCTTCCATACAACCTTTGGCTATCTTGTAAATTTTAATCATTAGTAGACTGCTCAACAATGAATGTATCCTTATCGAAAAAGACATCTTAACCTTCGCTTTAAATATCCTCAAGAGCAAAGATGAAAGGAGAGTTGGGAATACCATTACCATCCTCCAAGGCGC